>VYZX01027400.1:36483-62817 GCA_013401335.1 Brachypteracias leptosomus | reverse complement strand
TGCATAAATAGCAGGAGAAGAGTTCAGGTAATGAATCATTTGGCATCCTAAACAACTTCCTGCCATTTTCCATTATGTTTCTCTGTAATGACCCTCAGATCTCTCTGGACTCTGACATGCACTTTTATAGAAAAACAGCCATGACACTTGGTATGTTAGGTCCTGTGACAGGTACTGCCTTCGCTTAACCCTACCTTTGTAACATGCCAAGTTAATTCTTCAAAAATGCTGGAATAACTGGTGTGGCATCTTTTTAGAGTAGAGCTGCATATTCTGTTTCATGCAGAAAATCTTTCGTTAGAGGTGGAATATTTATTATTAAATTCCTCTCATATCTAATCTCCATGAAACCTTGCTAAATCCTACTGAACTCCAGATATTACTGTAGCTCTCAGTGTTTTGGGATTTTTAATTTGATAGTCTTGGATTTAAAAATGAAGTCCCAAGTGGGAGGGGAATATGCTATTTGGAGTCTAACTGGAAAACTACTTTTTTTTTTGTCAGCCATTCTGAAAGAGGGGCTTTTTCTAGCTTTAGTTGCTGAACCTGAAAACCACTGTGGAGAGAATAAAAACTCCACCTTTTTTTTTGTACCTAACATTTAATTAAATTGCATCTGTTCAACAGTTTAGGAATCTGTTATGTTAACCAAAACTTATTTTCTAGGGATTGTTTTTGAAGCTTAGTCTGCTATAGCAGTTATCATGGAATTTGTGTGCCTATAAAATAATGAATCAGCATGCAAATCTATCTTTCTGCTGAAAGATAAAGTGGAAGCTGAAGAACCCTTTGAAACAACACTATTATTCAACAAAGCATAGACTTTGTTGTTAGTGCTGTCTTACCTTTCCTGTAGTGATTTCTTCTCATCATGAATAATTGTTATAATTTGCTAGTTCTTATTTTATTCCTTAACTGCCCTAATCATAAAAGGAATATAGTCAACTGCTTGACTGACCCATCTTCCTCTCCTAGTTTGAAAATGCTATATATAGTTTATGACTCATTGAATATGATAAATCTTGTGTTTTATAACTATATATATGTTTATAACTATAAAACTATAACTATTTATAACTATTATAAAACCATATTCATGGTTGCTGCATTGGACATGTCTGGATACAAAGACTTCACTGCCGAATGATAAGAGACAGCCTAAAAAATTGTTTGAGATCACTTAATCAGAGGCTTCTAAATATGGAATGTGCCCAATTTTAAATATGAAATAATAAACTATGGGGGAAAGGTAAGATACGGTTCACAGAAAACTATAGCCATTATGNNTATAGCCATTATGATTTCCATCAATCTAGAAATATCTATACACTGAGAACACTAAAACCAGCAGCTGTTCTGTGTTTGACCTCTGAAAATGACTCTAGTGACTTATGATGTATTGTTTCACCAAATAAGAAAGCTCTTGAAAAGCTCTACATATTTACAGAGCTCCCCCCTCAGTTATGAATCCAGGTAATGCACATATAGCAGGCAGCCTGAGAACTGTTACCTCTGTGCCCATCTGCATGGAGCACCAATGAAGAGAAATGAGTGTGCAGAGATATGAGTGACAAGGGATTATAAACATCAGAGATTTAATTAAACCACAAAAGCTCCTGCAAGGTTCAGGCTGGTAAACTTATATCATCCTTTGCTGAACTATGATATGAAAAATTATTCTGGTTGCCTAGCAACTACATTGCACAAGCTAACTCAGTGGAAAATCTTTGTGTTTGATAGCAAATTAAAAATGGACACTCCATGTGAAGAGAATAAAATTTCTCCAGAACCTTCAGTCATGACAAATTTACTACATGTTATTGCAAATTAAAATGGCAGTGGGTTAGGAATATTTTGTGGGAAATCATGGATAGTCAATATGGCTTAACATCTTAGCAAAAATTATGAATAGGCTCATAAGCACAGAGTGCTAGGTGTCCTCAAAGCACATAGTGTTGATTTGGGGAGACAGACATCAGAAACTTGATGAGAAAAAGGACAATTCTGAAAGATCTTGTTTACAACTTCCAGTGTATAAGTGCACTCTCTAAACCCATGACATGTTCATTTAGCAGTTCTTTTGCAATTTACTTTTGAACCGGGAAAAGGAGGAAAATAGTAGTGAATTCACATTTTCGAAGATCAGCTGCAGAAAGCTGTACTGCAGCAGCCCAGCTCTGCACACACTTGCAGCAAAACTTGCTGCTGGCCTGAACTTCAGAGCAGTTCACTGTGATCTTAAGAAGCAGCACAAATTGTCCCAAAGATGCAAGGTGCTGTTTATATTGTGCTGAGTTAAAGAATATTACATTAATATAATGCTTATAGCTGATGTTACACCTACTGCAGGTAACTTTCTTCCAGTTCTTTTTCTCCAGAACACAGAGCTTTCTTACCATACACACCCTTTTCCCACCCAGGGTAAACGAGGAACTGTTTGAGTAGGAACTGTTTGAGTAGGATCTGCCATTACACGTGGTAGTCAAATTCATGGTCAGCTTAAAATTGTTTTATCCATGGACAGAATATATTGACAAAATTACTATGGATCCCCCTGTGAGCACTAGGAGATTGAAATGTGGGAAGATAATATTAGGTTCTGCACACTGAAGTAGATCAGGAACAGTAGAGCAGAGACTAGTTAGGACACCTATAACACTCCATAGCAGGGTTCTCTAGAGGATTGTGTGAAGTGGCTGCCTATAACAGTGAAATAATAAACTGTGGGACCTGTTCTCAGCCTCCCCTGAGCCCCCCAGATTCATACAATTTGTGTGGATAAACTGCAATACTTCTTCAAGCTCCATCAAATTGTACTACAAGCCTTCTAGATCTAGTGGAGATTCATTTTGCAAGGACGTACATATAAAACTGTTTTATATATATATAAAAAAGACCTCTACTGAGTTTATTGGTCTTTATTTTGCTTCAGGAAAGTTTGACTTGTAGCTTGTGAACAGGTAGGGCTAAACTCACCTGGTGATGTGTGGGAAAAGCTCACTGTACTAATACTCCTGTCCAGAATACATAAGCAACCCACTTCATACAACTGTAAACCAATATCAAGGTAGCATCATTCTCCGCATTACAATGTGTTCTTTATGCTAGATTGCAGCTTTTAGCTCCTACAAACATTCCTGAAGTCACAGTTACTTGTGAAGAACCTGTTCTTCACACTGAATTGTAGTCATGGTGTCTATAAAAGCATGTACTTAGCAGAGTGATGGTAAAAACTAGACATATAAAGATATAATTATGATAGGATAAGACATATCTCCTAGACATGAAAATTTTAGTATAAGGTTTGTTTCTGATGCTAAGGTGATGATGATAAGGTAAGTTTTCTGATGTCTTCCCTATCTGTGTGTATTTTGCAATTTAATATTCAGTTAAAAAAAAAAAAGAATTTTAGAATTGGATTTTAGAGATTATCTGATATTTTAAAACAGTTAACACAGAACAGCTCAGCTAGCCTTCTTTCTGCTCAGTGTAAAGATCTGTTGTTGCAAGCCTGTGTCTATATAGCTTTTGATTTTAAACTGAACAATATTCCTCTTTCTTACCTGACATGATGTCTGGAGCAGCTGCTGTAAGCTCATAATGACTTTCATGTTCCTGTTGGTGGATGTCAATAATGTTAATAACAAGCTGACTCATGCAATTAAGACAGTTCTAAAATGCTTTGGGGACCGTTGATACAGGTACTTTAAGCATTAGAGTTTATATTCCTTGAAGATTCCTCGTTAGAAAAAAAACACAAATATTTTTATTTTACATTTATTTATTCTTAAAGCATGAAGGACTATTATTCTTCATCTTAAACTAATTTGAAATTTAAAGTAGCAATACCTCCTAGCAAATAAGTATTTTAAATAGACGTGCAGTTCAGAAGGTGATAAAAAGCAGAACTGACTGTACTTATGTTAAGTTACAGATAATCAAACTGAAGGAGCTTTTAATAATTAGATGTCTGTTCTTATGTCTTATCTGCTTTAAACAGGTCATCACAGAATCCATTAGGTTAGAAGGTACCTCTGGATGCCATGAGGTCCTGCCCACCCCTCCTGTGCACCAAGATGAGAGAAGGGTGAGGAGGTGCTGGAGCAGGTGTTTCCCTGAAGCCTGAAGTGGGCGTGTGGTAGAGGAGTTGGGGATGAAGGAGTGAAGTTGAACCTGGGAAGACGGTTGGGATGGGGGAAGGTATTTTAATTTTTTTTCTTTTATCACCATCCAACTCTATTTTAATTGGCAAAAAATTAAGTATTTTTTCCTCAGGTTGAGTCTGTTTTGCCAGTGATGGTAATTGGTAAGTGATCTCCCTGTCTTTATCTTGAGCCCTGTTAAGCTTTTTATTCTTATTTTCTACCCTGTCCTGTTGAGAAGGGGGAGTGAAAATGAGAACCATAACACTACTCCAAACAGGATCAACTTCAAAGTCACATTAGGTTGTTCAGAGCCTTGTCAAGTTGATTATTGTTTCTTTCTTTAAAATCTCCATGGATTAAGTTGCCATAGCCTCTCTGGGCACCTTTTTCCCTATTGAACTTCTCTCCTTGCAAAAAATATGTTTTTCTTCTCTTTCTTAACTTTTGGTCCTTTACTACAACATAATCATTTGGAAGGACCCAAGTATGATTCGAGCAGAATATTTTCCAGGACAGTCTTATAGTGCAGCTATTAACAATTGCTTTAGATAACATACAATACAAGCAGGGGCTTTGTACTGTCTATGCAACCATATTTTAAAATCTCAGTTTTTCAATTTTTTCAGAGAATAATATTATCTTTGTCTAGAAATTCCTTTCTAAGTTGGCTTTCCACTCTAAACAAAATCAAAACATTCCCTGCTTTAAGTCTCCCTTCCCTGTTTTTCTTCTATTTCTTCTCCAGCAATTTTCTCTTCAAACACAACACACGTAGGCCCAGTACTTGTTCTTTTGAGAATCAGAGTGACACTTAAACCAAAGAAATGGGACGATTTCATTGGAAAGCAAAAAAAAAGGCTGACTTTGACCAGAAGCTCTAAACTTAGACTCTTTCATGGTTTTATTTAGTATTTCACAGTCACATGCAGGGTTAAACAGTCTGTTCACCACATGCTGCAGCTTGTTTATGCTCTGAGTAGGCGGACTGATCTTCAATCCCTGCCTTCCTAACTATGGTTGCATGAAATCTGGTGAACATGTAGAAAATCTAAGTCTACCCTTCGTAGGTTTCCCTGACAGTCAGACAGGTGATGAAAAAAGATCATAAATGTGAGAAGGATCTTGTTAGATTTTTACCTAGTTTTGCCAAATACTGAAAACAAAGTGGTAAATTTGCTCAACTTGTGAACAAATATCAGGGCTCTGCCTCCTAACAACCAAATAAAAGACAATTTAAAAGCACTTTCCTAACAAGTTATAGAGTTTATAAATTGAGGCAAACTAAGTTTAGAATGATACTACTAGATACTTTTTTAGACTTACTGGAATACTGATTTGATAACCATTGTTAACAAGAACAGGTAAATGTTAATTTATGGGAATTACATCTCAGAAAAATAGTTCTGTCAGAGTAAGCACCTGAAATCTGAAGTTAATTAAAACCAGTACTACAGCTCTAAGCTGTGTAATACATACTTTCAATTGTTTCAAGGGGATTCTTGAATTGCAAACCTATATCAAATTAAGAAAAACCTCTGAAAAGGTATAATTCAATATTCAAGGTAAGTGGAGAATTAGTGGTGCTGTGCAGGAACATTTAAACAGTTACCGGATAAAACTAAAGAGTCATGTAAAAAAGATGCACTGAATTTAGACTAGAACAAGATGAGCTGACTTTGCGTGTTACTTATTGAGGTCTCTGTCCTAGTGCTGAAGTTGTGACTTACTCTTTGAAGCACAAGACTGACCAGAAAAGGCCCAGGACTCTGGGCTTACTTAGCCTAGAGAGAAAAAAAGAGTAGGTGGGCTGCAAAGGGAACAGAATAGAAGCCTTCCAGTGCCTATAGGGAGGTATCAAGAAGATGGAGTCAAGCTCTTTGCAGATGTGCATGACAGGAGGACAAGGGATAATGGATATAAATAGGAGGAGGTGGCATATTCTATTTAGGGGGTGGGAGGAACGGGGGTGCCATGAGAACAGACAAGTGTTGGAACAGATTTCCCTGAGATGTTGTGGAAAGACTGCCCTGGAGTTTTTCAAGACCAGATTTCATAAAGCCCTGAGCAACCTCGTCTGACCTCAGATCTGACCCTGCTTTTAGGATAGTAGGACTAGAGGCTTCCTGAAGTTTCTCCAGCTGGAATGACTCTGCAATTAATTATTGTTTCTGTCCTTGCTTTCGTCTGGTTAAAGAATAATATATTTTAAAGGAAAAATAACTTCTTTAGGATGGTTTCTAATATTTTTCTTCATGTGGGGATTAGTTTTGTGGTTGACTTACTAGCGTGACTGAGGAGCTGTACAAATGTGCAGCTCTCATTAAAAAGTACTGTAGTATCGTTTTGTTAACTTAGTCATTGAGACACATGCTTATTGCATTTAGTTGCGGCCAAAGTCAACTATTATCTTGTACTGTGCTGCTTTTTTATAAGCTCCCTTTCACAAAGGATGTCTGAATGACTGACAGTGTCAGAGTCTGTTCTCAAAGTTCATAGTTCTGGTTATTAAAGGAATCTTGCATGCTGAAATGAAAATCTGAGAGGAATCATCCTGGACAGAAGACTGGATTGAGACTGATGGCATGCAGATTTCATTCAGTTTGAAACAAGTGTGTTTTGTCTCTGTGCACTTGTAAGTATAAACAAGTGAAGTAAAGAATAGATTTACAGGAGACAGTGGTGATGGACCTAATTTGAAATAAGAGAAGTTTGGACTGGATATATGGAAAAACATTTTCACTGTGAGAAGAGTAGAACAGTGGAAGAGGTTGCCCACACAGGCTGTGCAGCCTTCATACTAGTAGGCTTTCAAGGTCTGAGTGACTAAGGCTCTGAGCAACAACCTAGTCTCTTCTCATACCTGACCAAGTAGGAGGTTGGAATAGAGATGTCAACTTAAGGTTTGGAATAACATCAGTCCTTCCTACTGCGGTATCAGTGACCAATGTAGGTGACAAGCCATTAATGTTATGTTATACAATGGTCTGGAGGCAGGTGGTTTCACTCACCTGATGACACTGTCATATTTCATTAAAGAAATTATTTGGAGCAAGAACATGAATCACAGGTTTTCTAGCTGCCAAGTAAGTGTGCTGGGAGCTAGAACAAGTATTAAGCTGTGAAGTCGGTCTCTGGCTTTATTGGTGTTACTATTTAGAAACAATAAGAAAACCAAGAGTGAGAGCATGCTATATTAGCTATCAATGGCATGTTTAGATACATTTGATATGTCTGTTTTAGACTACAAATTTGAAGTCCTCATTACAAGACAGAATGACACCCCTACCCTTTTTTTTTTTTTAAGAGCAAATAGTATCTATATCCAGCTTATGCCTAGACCCTCCTGCCTCCTCTCCCCCCTCCAAGGACCATCCCTGATAAACAACATTTGATGTTTCTTGTGGTTCCATATGAGCTTCGTTTACCACGCATAAAAAGACCACATTTGTTCCAGTCTTGATATTTTATTTCTAGTACCAAGAAATCTGAGAATTTAAAGTAGAGAAAACAACCCACCATGAAAGACTGGTAACAGTAAAATATTACAGAAATGCCCATAACTAATTATGTAAAAGTGTAATTGTAGGAAAACCATGGAATTGCATAGCTGTAAGGGCAGGACAAATTAGCCTTATATAAGGTTTAATAGCAGTCACGTAGCACCATGAATTTCGATTGTTTGTATTGATTGTTATTTTATCAAGCATTACACAGATTGATGAAATAGTCCACTATAAAGTTTGTTTAATCGAGTAGTGAAATTTAGTGATGCAATGGTTGGAGAATTGTAAAATTGCAAGTAGATAACTGTAAGGATAAACATCTTAGCTAAGAACTTGCAGTAAAAGATTACCTAATCAAAAGGTCTTGCTTGGAAAAGTCTGTAATCCGGCTATTGACTTGACAGTCTAGTCTGAATATCATCAGCAGTATTACTGTTCTAGGAATCTCAATGCCTGAAAGAAGTGCAGATAATTGTCTGTTGACCAGACTTTCATTCCACATCACCAGTGCTGTAGGTCAGAAAGGTTGTTAAGCTTCATTTATTTATTTCATGAATGTTACTTTGAACTAAGTGAATGCACTATTACTTTTAGTGAAAACACTTTTATGCTTCTTAGCCTGACTTGAGGGAATGTAACATTGCTTGAATCATTTGAAATGTTAGACTGTATTCATCCAACTTAGTACAAACACCACGAAGACTGAAATTCTACACTAGCCATGAATAAGAACAGCAGATAATCAGAAAAAATGTTTGAGAAAAACAGTTTCTCTTACACTTAATCTTGGAAAATAAATGCCAGTATAGTATGTATAGGGTTTGGGGTTTTTTTTATCCTTCCTTATGTTATAACCTAGTTTGGCATTATAAAAGTAGTGACAGAGAATATTTGTTAGCTAGCAAACACACTGAAGGACTTGAATGAAGCTGAAATCAGTTTTGTAGTATGACATACTTGTAATAGAAAACTGAAGATTTTGTTGTTGTTATGATGGGTTCAAAGTTTAATCACTCAGATCTTTTTTTTTAGAGTGAAAAATTGCATGTCTGGTTCTGACCATGATGACGAAAACTAACCCCAAGCATCCATCATTAGACCTTCAAATGACAACATGGGATTTTTTTCCATATTAGCAATTAGTCACCAGCAGGTAAGCATTCCCACAATCCAATTCTGTTTGAATCACTTCAAACAATTTTTGTGTGTCCGATGAAATACCCTAGAAAGAAATTTGTGTTGACATTGAAACCAGACAGTCATACTGAAGGTTCAGTGGACATCAGCTGTCTGATTATTTTGCCTTGAGCTGCATGCTCTCTTTTTATTTATGAGATTCATTTGTCATGTAACATCAGTCCTTATCCAACTATAGTCATCATTTGCCAAGTTTAGTGCTGCTTTTTTTTGTTTAACTTTACAAAGTAGATATAATTAGAAATTTTGAATGTGACTATATGACTTTCATCCTATCCTATTCTGCATATCAACAGCACTGAGTTCAAACTTGCAGCTTACATGAACTGGAGTGAAGCAGGAGCTAATACTGCACTGGTTCACAATTACAATTTCCAGTACAACAATATCATGAGAAAGCAAGGATTAGGTAGACAGCCATTGGTCAGTTGTGACTCGGTGGTGGTGGATGGAGATCAGAAGGGAATGTGCAGTGTTCATGGCAATTCAAACTGCTAAGTTGACCAGCTTCAGGACTGGAAGCAGGATCTGCCATAAGTATACAGTGGGCAAAGGGGAAGAGATTCTGTATGGTAAGACCTATAATAAGACCTAGGTAGATCCAGTACAAAGACTTTTTATTCACTCTGTCCAGGCTTCTGAAACACAGGTCAGTGTAATTAATTCTTATATTTTTTGTATATGTATTAAGACCGATTACACCTGTCCTTTCCTAATGTATGTTATCACCCTCTAAAACGAAACTGGTATTAGACTCCTTATTTACAGATAAATTATGTAGATACATTATATTGGGGGTTTTTCACCTTAATCTCTTGTATTTAGGAGAAAAATGGGAAGGTACAGCAAGTATAAATTATTTTTGTATTACAGTGGAAGTAAACATAGAAACACCTTCCACTCCTTTTATAATAGTTATAATTAACTGGAGTTAAATCCAGCTGGTGACCAGTCCTGAGTGGTGTCCCCCAGGGCTCAGTATTGGGGAAACTCCTGTTTGACATCTTCATCAATGATTTGGATGAGGGAATAGAGGACACCCTTAGTAAGTTTGCAGATGACACCAAACTGGGTGGAAGTGTTGATCTGCTTGAGGGTCAAGAAGCTCTACAGAAGGATCTAGATAGGCTGGATCACTGGGCCAAGGCCAATTCCGTGAGTTTCGATGAGGCCAAAGGCCGGGTTCTGCACTTTGGCCACAACAATCCCCAGCAGTGCTACAGACCTGCGGAGGAGTGGCTGGAGATCTGCCAGGCAGAGAGGGACCTGGGGATGTTGATTGACAGCCAAGTGAACATGAGCCAGCAGTGTGCCCAGGTGGCCAAGAAGGCCAACAGCATCCTGGCCTGTATCAGGAATGGTGTTGTCAGCAGGAGCAGAGAGGTGACCATTCCCCTGTACTGAGCTTTGGTGAAGCCGCACCTTGAATACCGTGTCCAGTTTTGGGCCCCTCTCTACAAGAAGGACATTGAGGTGCTGGAGAGGGTACAGAGAAGGGCTACCAAACTAGTAAAGGATTTGGAGCATGTCCCGTATGAGGAACAGCTGAGAGATCTGGGGCTGTTTAGCCTGGAGAAAAGGCTGAGGGGAGACCTTATTGCTCTCTACAACTACCTGAAAGGAAGTTGTAGCGAGGTGGGGGTCGGTCTGTTCTCCCTAGTGACAAGTGCTAGAACAAGAGGAAATGACCTGAAGTTGCACCAGAGGAGGTTCAGGCTGGATATTAGGAAGAAGTTCTCTACTGAAAGGGCTGCCAGGCATTGGAACAGGCTGCCCAGGAAGGTGGTGGAGTCACCATCCCTGGAGGTGTTTAAGAGATGGTAGATGTTGCTCTTAGGGACATGGTTTAGTGGTGTTGATAGGACTAGGACTAAGGTTGGACTCGGTAATCTTGAAGGTCTCTTCCAGCTGAAACTCTTCTATGATTCTATGAATTTGCATGCACTTAGCTTCAGTACAGTTAAAGAACCTCAATAACTTCAGTGTGACTACTCTTAGTAGTTCAGGTATTCTTTAATAGTTCAAGGTCTTTGAATTGCTGAATCTTCATTTGATTTGACTTCAGATATTCAATAGAAGGTGTCTATTAGGATGGTTTAAAAAAATAAATTGCAATCTCTTCCTTATTGAAGCAAACTTATATTGCAAGACAATTTCTAGCAAAAGTGCTTTACTAATGGATTTTTCATTTAGTTATGCACAGCTTATACTACATAGGTAATATGTGGATGGATATGCGTAAATTCAACAGTAAATGTTTTTAAATGTGTGCACTTTAGCATTAGTCATATGGGCTTCTTCTAAGCATGCACTTTGAGAAGTTTCTCTTGGAAACTCTTATTCTACCTTGCCTCCTGAACATTTTTGTTTTTTCATTCTTTACTTATAAGGTTCTGGTTACTTTAACAATTAAAGCTAAACCAGAAGAGAGTGAGCTTAATTTATTAAAGAGAAGAAACATTGCCTATCTACGGCTTTATTAGCCATCTATGTTCAGTTAGATGTTTGGTTTTGTATTTGGAAACTTTTAGTTATCTGGCTACGTGCACTTATATTTGGAATGTCAAAAGCATGCAGATGTGGAATCAGTCTGCATTAATCAAATTTAATTTGTTCAAGATGCCAACTAGTTTTGAGAGATTCTGGATCTTCATAAGACAAGAGTAGATGGTACAGGGAGACAGTAGCAGACAACTCTGTATACGCAATTACAAATGTTTTGGCGTGCTGCAGAGCTCCAAAGATGTATGGAGATAGGTGTCCTAAAGAACTACAATTTTCTTGAATTCTTTTAGTATAAATCTTATACTGAATGACTTCATTCTCTTGTCATGTACTTTAACTCAGAATACTAAGAGAATGCTTCTCTCACACACTGCTAGTGGCAACCTGTCATCACGGAATCACACAATGTTGAGAGTTGGAAGGGACCTCGAAAGATTGTCTAGTCCAACCCCCCTGCCAGAGCAGGTAACACAGGAACACACATCACTATTAGATCTGTGTCTGGTCCCTGTGCTGTTCTCAGTCTTATGGTTTTGCCAGTCTAGATACTTAAACTTTGATCTTGAAACTCTGGTTTGGTTTAAAGTGGGCAATCAAATTGCAGTAAATATTTTCTATGTTTCCATGTTCGTCTCACAGAATGCCCTTTCTGATAGTGCTTTTCAGATAGCATCCCTTCAGATATGACAAGCAATTTGTCAGCTATTTCTTACTTCAGTCACTATTGTCGCAGCCAAAACAGAGTAGATGTGGGGAATGTAACTTAATTTATTGCCAGTAATTATAAATATTTAATTACTAATTTGGGTATTGTGAAAACAAAAAACCTCAAACATTTAGAACACTTGTAAAAACTACCTTTCCTCTGCTTTTTCCACACTCAACTTCATTCCAGACGCCTCTCCTCTTATCTTATAATTGCCACAGGTCACTTCAGTGAGGCAGTAAGCAGTTCAGGAGGATATGATGAGTACATTGCAATTTCTTCCTGCTGATTCTTCCTTCTCACTCTTTTCATATGCTCTCGCCTGGGTACTCCATGGGCTGCAGTCCTTTGGGGGATATGACTGCTCTCTCATGAATCACTGCCTACTATGCTGACTTTGGTGTTCCCCCTGCTGTTTCTCCTTCTCTGCCTATGTGTNCTCTCTCAAGCAGTTCCCTGTCCACTTTACAGTCAGCACGTGGCTGCTTTGAATGCTTGTTTCAGCTAGCAGGTGTATATACACATATGTATATCCATATACATGTGTTTCACATGAATAGGTGTATATAGATAATAAGTCTTTTCAGATAAGCTTATGCTTCAGGCCACAGGAGTGCCTCTGAGATGTATTAATGGTTGGTGCAGTACCCCGGCAGTTCATAGCCCATATTGATGTTAAATGCTTAAAGCCTGACACTGCTTCACTTGACAGAACTTGGAAGGGGCCTAAGGAAAAAAAAACCCACCCCTTTTCCTACACTATAAGGAATACTATGGTAGGAAGTATTCATNAACAGAGTAGATGTGGGGAATGTAACTTAATTTATTGCCAGTAATTATAAATATTTAATTACTAATTTGGGTATTGTGAAAACAAAAAACCTCAAACATTTAGAACACTTGTAAAAACTACCTTTCCTCTGCTTTTTCCACACTCAACTTCATTCCAGACGCCTCTCCTCTTATCTTATAATTGCCACAGGTCACTTCAGTGAGGCAGTAAGCAGTTCAGGAGGATATGATGAGTACATTGCAATTTCTTCCTGCTGATTCTTCCTTCTCACTCTTTTCATATGCTCTCGCCTGGGTACTCCATGGGCTGCAGTCCTTTGGGGGATATGACTGCTCTCTCATGAATCACTGCCTACTATGCTGACTTTGGTGTTCCCCCTGCTGTTTCTCCTTCTCTGCCTATGTGTCATTTTCTGCCCTTTCTTAAATATGCTTTCCCCGGGGCCCTTACCTGTGGCTGAGTGGCTCAGCTATGCCCTGTGGTGGGGCCATTGGAGATGGCTGGAACCAGCTGTGTCCTGCATGGCGCAGCCTCTGTCCTCTTCTTGCAGACTTCATCCCTGCAGCCCCTCACTTCTAGCACCTTGCCATTTACAACCAATACAGCTCTATCCAACATAGGTCTGTCCTATGTATATTCCTCCACTTTGCCAGGTAACAAGGAAAACCCTCCAGGAAACTTGACCTCTTCCATGTCCAGANAGCCCGGGGGGAACAACTAAGAGATGTGAGAGAAGACCTATAAGTTTGCATACACGGAACTGAGATGGAAGCCCTAATTGACAAGGTAATGCTTCACTGAGCATTAGGAAACCAATTATCAGGATGATTATTTTATGGTTTGCTTACCTTGCACTTAATCATTTTTTCTTTTAATTAATTTTAACTTTCAAGATAATTCACAGAAATTGGACTTGAAATTCATGTAGTTTGGTGCAGATCACCAATGTGCAGCTGATTATAACAGGACTTGGGCACCTAACACTCCTGCTCGCATTTGAAGATTTTCACCTTAATCCCTTATTAGTATTATCTATTGAAACACTGATAGAAATTTGTTTATTTTTAAGTTTCTATCTTTGTTACTGTGATATCTAATATTCAGGAGATTTCTAAATATACCTTTTAATATATTATTCTCTCAGAACTGGGTTTCTCTTTATCAAACTCAAATTCCTTAATAGCTATTCATACAATGTTTAATACAGATGGCGTTTCACTCTGATACAGAAGGAAATCCTATAGCTATTTATTTACAAACACTGAATTTGAAAACAGAGCTGTCAACATCACTTTCTGAGTATATCACAAGACTTTGAGGAATCAAGTTTGGTTGTTTTAAAAAGTTAAAAAGTTTAATACTGAATGCAAATACTATGTAATAGAATAAAAATTTCTTTTTTTTTCAACTTCATTAAAATATACCATTTTTGGAAGACTGAGCATCAGCAGCCCATTGCATTGGATATTCCAGCCTTTAATTTCTATTTGATCCTAACTTTTTTATGGTTTCATTTCAAGATGAAGCTGTGCAATAGAGTCCAAGTTCCTACATAAGTAAGTAATGCTGGAGTTTTGCTCTCTATCTATGCGTGTCTAACGTGCATTACAAAGAACAAGTGTTACATTTTTCCTGGTTTGCATTCTTTTGTGAAATAGTTTTATCCTGATTTCAGTGGACTTACATCCAGTAAGGTCAGTATAAGGACTCCTATATGTTGCTAAGAGATTTTAGAAGCAGATCCTCTCTTTTTCTGCTGACATATAGCAGATGTAGCAAGCAAATGACATCTTCAACATTGTTCCAGACATACACTTCATTTCCCTCTGAGCCTGAATGCCCAGTGTGTGACACAGTCTGATTTTTTTTATCATGTTATCTCCAAGTACTTAAGACTATTTCTTGTGTTTATATAATTACATTTAACACATAACAGACTGAGGCAAATATCAGGGAAAAATGCATTCTTTTGTGGGGTTACATCCTTGATCTTTCTAATGCATGGGTTGCCAATAGGAACACGTATGAAAGATACTTTAATGAAAATAATTATTTTTCAGTATTAAGTGAATTTTGTAGGAATTTGGTAACTAATGAGAACACAAGAATTCATAGATAGAACAGAAACCTTCCTTTTGAGGAGCCCAGATGCCATTTCTATCTATTATTGTTGAAACAGTATCAGGAAAACTTACTAAATAAAAATACAAAGCTTTTGTGGTATTTATTTGTCTTTTCAGGAGATTATAATACTTTTTTGTGACAACATGCGGCACGTGCATGGTTGCAATATTCAATAGCGATGTATTTTAACTGATGAATTGGGGCAGAAGGCCTAAGTGTCATAAAGTGATATTGATCCTACTGGAAGAACACAGGTAATGGAGAGCCTTAAAACATGCTTTTTTTAAACTGTTACTTTTTCTCTTATAGAAAATTACATTTGTATAATATAGTGTTTATTTTAAATCTTGGCAATAGTATATGTTGAATTTTATTCTATGAGATATTTTAATATTGACACTAAAACATGTTAAAAATATCAAACCACAACTACTCATTCTCTGTTTGTTATCTTTTGTGATTTGCTGCATCAGTAATTTCCTGTACGACTTGTTGATATATTTCAGTGTCAGGAGTTCTAGTAGTTTAAATTTATTTTTGCTATCAGTAAGTTTGTGGTTTAAGACTGACTATGCTTGTGTATCAGCTTTGTTTCTGAGTAAGGCATGTTCCAAGAAAGGCATGAGCCTACTATTGTGTGTAAGCACTAGTATATTTTTTCAGTTTCTTTTCCCACTTGTTTACACAGGAAATATTCTAATAAGCAGTGGCGTTTACAGAGGTAGTATTTTGATTTGCTTTATTGTGGTGCTATGAGATACTTTGTGATAATAATAAAGGTGTTGTCACCACGAGGTAAAACAGAGTCAATATATTAAATTGATCTCCAAGACATACTAATTAAACATGATTTTTTAAAATTTTTTTTATTTTTATGAAGGGAGAAAAAATTAATAGTAGTTTTAGGCTTTAGAATAAAAGACATAGGATACATAAGGGTTTAAGAATATTGGTTTGGTTGAACATTCATTGAAAAATTCAAGATGTGTTAATTGGTACATGTGGTTCGCATACTATGTGCAATTTTGAAAGTATTATTTTCTCAGTACAGGACAGAGGATGTGGTAAGATAAGGAAAGCTTCCTAATGTTTTCTGGAGATCAAAAAGAGATCTTCATTTTAAATGTGTGACAGTTTCCAGGTACTTAAAAGATAGTGCTAAAGGCTATAGATATTAGTACACCATTATTACTGATATAATTAAATAACAAATGTAAAATTTTAATCTGTAAATATTCCAGAATGGATAAAAGCTCGGTCATCACTTTATCTGCTTTCTCTCATGAGTCTTGACCTGCAGTTAATATATTCTTGGTGAAAAAATAATTAAAAACTGTGTTCATTCAAAATGTTCTGTATATATTAAATTACTTTAGATAGGCAAGAAAATCTGATGGATCTGACGGAGGTGGGTTAACTCACCTCTGTGGTGGGTTAACCTTGGCTGAGCACCAGGTTCCCACCAAGCTGCTCTATTACTCCCCCCTCCCTTTCATCAGGGCAAGGGGGAAGAAAATATGGAAAAACCCCATTGTGGGTCAAGACAAAGGCAGTTTAAAGAAAACAAAGCAAAGCCAATCAAAAGCCACAAGCAGAAGCAAAGAAAGCAAAGATTTATTCTCCACTTCCCACCAGCAGGTGATGTCTGGCCCCTTCCCAGGAAGCAGGGCTCCAATATGCGTAGCTGTTGCTCTGCAGGACAACAGATGCTCCCCACCTCTTCCTCCTTTTCCCTAGCTTTTACTGGTGAGCCATAATATTGTTTGCCATATGGTATGGAATTAAATAACTGGGATGGCTGCTTCGAAGGGCTCACACTGGAACATGCAGGGTAACCTGGAACAGTGTCCTTGGGGAAAAGCTAGGCAGAAATCTGTCATGATAAGAGAACACATCAACAGTGCATTGAATTTACTTTGAGGTTTCCAAATCTCACTACTGCCTCTTATTAGCCATCAGGGAAACCACTGCTAAAGTCTCTGAAGTGTTTTCCTGAGCAGAAGATAAGCAAACATTGCTACCAACTCTCCTGCTTGCTCAAGTGGTGTGTTGGCTTTAATGTTTCTAGCTCTGTTTTTACCCTGATGGATTGCAATAGGTTACCACCTGATCTAATGCTGTTTGAATTCACATTTTCCAAAATAAGGGATTAATGCATGAAAATTTACTCCTGAGGTTATAGGTCAAGCATTCCAAAATTTCTATAAATGAAAATGTTGGTTGCTTATGCGATCTTAATTCATTATCCACACGGCTAGTCTTTATGATTGTTTTATTATATCGTATAGTGTGTCCTATAGGACCCATATAAATTCTATCCACTCTGGGGAAAGCTTGACTGTAAAGTCACTGCCTCACTTTTTGCAGCAATTAGAAAGCAGGCTCCAAAAGGAACATGACTTAGTCAGTCTAGTGCTTTTCTTGGAAGTACTCAGTTTTATTCTTGTCTGTGACAAAGATTGCATGAATTGAAGACAAACAATTTACAGGTAGTCACTTAGTGAGGTGCTTGGTTTGGGCTGGTTGGGTCACAGTTGCTTCAACTAAGATTGGTGGGAACTATGCTTTGAACATGAAGTATTGCAATGGTCTAACTATTCTGAAGAAGAAAAGTCAGTTGTGCCAGGGCACACTGGATAAGCAAATTTGTGAATACTGTTTGAGGTCTGCCCACTATTGGAAAGAGGGGACAGATTTTCGTAAGCTTTAATGTGCATGCTATAAAACTATGGTAATATCTGTAAAACATGTGTTGTCAAGGTTTAGGCTCAGGGCTGTCCACTAGACCCGTAACAGATGCCCTCTGTGTATGACATATATGGGATGGAATACCTTGTTTATCAGTTTAGGGTCACCTGTCCTGGCTACTCCTGCCCACAGGTGCAGTCTCTTGTTTTCTGCACCCCCCAACGGGGTACACAATATCTAGCAGTGACCTAGGAGCAAGTATATGCAAGAGTCTTTCTGCATACAAGTCCTTGGTAGTAATTCTAAACATTTAACATTATCACTGCTGGAAGCAGACACTGTCTGCAAAATTATGCCGTTAACTTCAGAAAGTGCAGTTTGTTAGAAGAGACTTAGCTGAAAAATAAAATCACTGAACAGAATTAGTTCTGTTCTAACTCAAACCAGGACAAGTATTTAATGGTGAGACACATAAAAGAATATATGAAGTATTTCGTTCTACTCTATACCTCCACCACCAAGAAACGGGGATGGGGAAAGAAAAAAACGTGATAAAGAATTGCACGGGGTAGTTTGCCTGGTTTGTAATTAAAGATAAAGGACAATGAAGAAATCTATTTAAACTGACAGCCCCTGGAGTAATGAGAGCTTAAAAATCTAAGGATCTCTACTAAGACTTCTTTCTGTGCTTTTCGTTTGTATAAGCAGTGAAAGGTATTTTATTTGCCTGCTGGAGTAACAGACTTCTTCATTTCAGCAGGTCACCATGAGAGATCAGTTTATACAAGGTTTGCTGTAAACCACAGCCTAATTTTATAAATTGGACAGCTTTAATGTTTGCACAGTGGATACCACAGCCTTGAAAGGATTTAAGTTGTTCTTTTTTGATAGCATGATCTAGTGTCCCAACATGAAGACTTCGATTTATGCTTATTTTAAAATTACCCTGAGACACCTGGTGAAACAGTTTCCATTACAGCTTACTTGAACCTTATAAGACGTTATATTCTAGACCTAATAAATCCAGTATTGCTCCTATTTTCATTCTTCACAACTTTCACAAGTTATAACCTACATAACTGATTTTTATTTATTGAAATAACTTCAGAAGGAAAGTTGGAATACAACAGGAGGCAGTATGAAACGTGAAAATTTTTTAAAGTAGTAATTATTTCCCTTTTCAGGTAACTATGTTGTACACAAATCAAAACAGAACAGTTTTAACAGGGTAAAATATACATATCTTTAGAACATAAATCTCCTACATTTATAGTCATTAGATAGTGGACCTGAGGTTATTGAGTAAATACTTGACTCAAACTGTACTAATAAAAAATAATTGCTTTCTCAAAAGAGATTTCATAATTTATGAGCACAAAGCTGGAAGCGGCCTCAGTTTCTTCAATAGGAACAAACTAATAATATTGAATAATCTCTTTCTTTAAATTTTCAGCTAAAAGTTTTTGTGCTAAGGTCTAGAAGCTTTCCTTATTTTTCTGCTGTGAAGACATTCCTACATTTCTATTATTTTAGGTGGACATCTTAAAGAGGTTATATCTTGTACAAGGCTGTCTATAGATTCCTTCAATTTGACTTCAGGGCTAAAGCTGACATTAAAACCTCTGTTGCTAAGCTTTTTGAGTAGATTGTTCCTTCTGGAACCTTGTCTGTATCACAGCAGTCAACCTTTCCTCTAGGGCATTAGCATAATATAATAGAGGCTGGGGGATGGAGGTGTAGAGAGGAGCCCTGCAGAGAAAGACTTGGATGTACTAGTGGATGAAAAGCTGTACATGAGCTGGCAATGTGCACTCACAGCCCAGTAAACCAACCATACCCTGGGTTGCATCAAAAGAAGTGTGACCAGCAGGTAAAGGGAGGTGATTCTGCCCCTCTACTCTAGTGAGATCCCACCTGGAGCCCTGCATCCAGCTCTGGAGCCCTCAGATGAGGAAAGATATGAACATATTGGAGTGGGTCCAGAGGAACACAAAAAATGATCAAGGACTGGAACACCTCTCCTATGAGAGCAGGCTAAGAGAGTTAGGGTTGTTCAGCCTGGAGAAGAGAAGGATCCAGGGAGACCTCATCGCAGCCTATCAATACTTAAAGGGGGCCTATAAGAAAGATGAGGACAGTCTTTTTACAGGGACCTGATGTGACAGGACAAGGGGTAATGGTTTTAAACTAGAAGAGAGTAGATTCAAACTAGATGTAAGGAAGAAATATTTTACAATGAGGGTGATGAAACTCTGGAACAGGTTGCAATCCCTGAAAACATTGAAGTTTGAATTTGGATAGTGCTCTAAGGAACTTAATGTAGTTAAAGATGCTCCTACTCATTGCAGGGGGGCTGGACTAGGTGACTTTTAAAGGTCCTTTCCAACCCAAAACATTCTATGATTCTATAATAGTAAGACTTGAATTGGACGTAAAGTATGATTTCACAATAGGAGTAATCCCTGCCATGCCCATGTGAATATTGCATGAAGCTGCTGACATTAGTTTGTTCTGAGGAAAAACAAGTAGTTATTTCAAGGTCTATCAATCCAATCTTTATCCTAAATATTAAACATGCTTTGGTGAGATTTTGAATGCATTTGTGTAGCTGCTTTAATGCCCACCAGCTACTCTATTAAACTTAAATATAGATGCCAAGACATCTAGTTTATATGAAACAGTTGTTCCAAACTCTACTGAAGGCTAAATTTAACAATGCTTCCATTTTTTTATTGCACGTGTGATCTGGGGCTTATTTGTAATAGTCATCTCCAGAATGAAAAAAGAGGACATATGTATACTAAGGATGCAGACATCTAAAACTGTCTCAGTTTTCAAAAGTTTGTAATTAAATAGATCCCTTTCAAAAATTGTGTTCTAAGCAACACATTTTAAAAGGAATATGTTTTAGAGTACTGTTTTGTTAAATCTGCAAAGGACCTGTGCATATGAGGACTAAGACAATTGGAAAGCTGAATAATTGAAAGCTAAGGTCGTGTGGACACTTTGGGCTGCCTATAGTGCTAAGCAGCAAATTGTCAGACAACATGTCAAGCAAATCTTAGCAGCAAGTGTGTCAAGATGATGAGCAGGCTTTCATTTTTGTAACTTATGAGTATTTAATTAGTGGCTTTTAGAAGATACAAAGAAGAATAAAAAGAGAATTAAATGGGTTAATATAAAAGTCATGGTCTGTCAATGTCAGTGGCAATGTTTAGATGTTCAGTTTGACTTGAACTTTGATTTTTGTTTAGAATTCCTTCTAGGTTGTGAGCTTGATATTTTGAAAAATTTAGACAGGCTTTGCTTTAGCTGTAATAGTAATATAAAATAGTCTAATAACCATTACTTTTTTTATTTGAACATGTTACCTAATTTCCATTCAAGGATGAAAGTTCTGGTGCAAGTAAAATTCATGCTGGAGAAGTTCAGAGTTCTTATGAAATGCTGAGTTCTAGGGAATTTGGGTTAGACAGAGGAAAGCAAGAAGGTTAAATATGAGACTTGTATTTTATCTTCCTGTAACTTTTCCATTTTAAGAGGGCAAAACACATCCAAGGAAGATTTTTTTTTTTTTAAAGACTTGGTCTCTCTCTTCAAGGAAGAAAACCCTTACCAAAAGTATTTCTTTCTTTTCACATCTTCTGAAGAAGAGGTAGTGCCAATTGCTAAACAGCTTAAAAGCTATTGAGCTTCTGTAAAGTTAAGCATGATCTGAATAGGAGGTTCAGAGGATTGTACTCTCAAGGTCAAGCAGCCCCTTGAAGACAGTAGTAGTCATTCCCCTTGATAGTAGACACACTGTCTTTAGCACCTTTTTCACAGTTTTTAACTCATTTTAGGACAGATTGATGTACTAAAGCTTGTTAATGAATAAACCTGATCTTATTACAGTACTGAGAGGCAAGAAGCCAGCTATAAAGTTGTGGTGAAGTTTATCATTGTGATGATAAATAGCATTATCTATCATTTATCAGTGAAACATTACAGGAGGGTCTGATACAATGAAATGTTTCTAAGCATGTCCCACACTAGGTCTGTGTGCTTGCACTACAGCTGAGCACAGAGCCCAGGGGCCAGACTCTGCTGCTTTGTGGAGGTGTCAGAGCAGCCTGTGCATGAAGCCAGCAGATCACCTTGGGTAGAAAATTTCCTCCCAGTTAGAACTGGCAACTGTGTGCAGTACTTTGCATGACCAAAGCATGGCTATGTGCCAGCAGGGTTTTTTTTTCAGTTTGCTCTGTTTGAAGTTTTACTTTTGTAATACTGTAACAGGACTTTCAGAAAAAACATTTGGGGCAGTACTTTACCTTTGTACCCTAACACAGATTTCCTCATAGCAATATCCAGCTACAGTCATTCGTATACTTCATCTTGATGCTTTAGGATAGCTTGTGATCAGATTGAACTTTTCATCTAAATGTGAATTGTTGGCATCTTCAATTCAGGAAGCATGGTTTTTTTCTTACCTTCTATATCTTCCAGGACTCCTGTGAGAAAATGCCAAAAGTTTTATTTCAATGCTATGTTCAAGGTTGAAACTGAGATACTACACTCTGCCTGCTACCTCATTTGCCCAGAATATCTTAATTTTACTTCAGAAAGCCCGTCCTTGTTCTTGACCCTGGTCATTTCTCTGCATGTGCCACCTTCTACTGCGAGCTAATTACATCCTCTGCAGTCAGGCCTCACAAATCTGTAGTTTTATGAAAGCCACATGTAAGTATCAGTTTCCTCTTTAGTGAAACATAACATATATTTCCTTTTCCTTTTATCTTCAACTCCCTCCCCCAGTATAGCAACTAGATTGAATCTTACAAGTTATTAGGTTCTATTTTTCTCCTTCCAGCAATGCTACTTTCATCCAGTAAGGAAAGTACTCGTTACTTTATCTTGTCTGTTTTGCTGTGGTCAGCCATTTAGTGAATCACTGCTACATATTTTTTGGTTAAGAATACATTGGAAGCTATCTTAGTGCAAACTCCTGTCTGCTACCTTTCTGCTTTAAGTGGTATGTTTGATTTTCTATTACACTTCTTCTTTGTTGTGGGTCTCATGGACTCCTTTTTGTTATGTTACATGTTCTGGTCAAGAAAAGTGTTTGGGAATCACATTGATTTTGAAAGCAGTTTATACAGAAGTCACAACTTTAGTTAGTTTTCTAACATGTGCATACACTGATGTAGGTACCTCTTCCCGTCCCCTTGCAACACATGCACTTACATTCTCCAAAGGTCAGGCATTCATGTGCTTCTTGTGAGGATCAAATGTTCAGGTCAAGCAATAATAGAGCTGAAATGTCAAGGCAGCTACAGTTCAGAAAACATGAGCATAATGTGGAAAGGAAGCTTCTCATAGCACAGCAGATAAATCTAAGAAAAACAAAGTGCTCCAAAAAGAAGTATTTAGGGTACAGGTCCTGGGGTTATATGTTACAAGCTTAAGTCTCTTGGCAATTAGTTTGGCAGTAGATTGAAGCAGGCTAAGATTTCAGTTCTATTTAAATTACTGCTTAAACTGAAGCACACTTAACACTGCCTTCTTCCCAGGCTGAAATGGAGACAGGTCTGTGTGGGGTCCAGCTGCCTCTCATCATTCTGCTCTGGAAACTTGCATGACTGTTGGGTCTCCTGCCCACAGGACACATCTCTAGATCCTATTCTCTACCATCTTTACATCCACTTCACCACTCTTTGTTGCAGTTAGGGTGAACACAGCAAGAAACAGACTGGGGCAAGGGTTCTGAGTCCTACCAGATCTGTGAACAGAAGGTTCTAATGCTCTAGATCTGAAACATAAGGTTAGAAGATAAGCAGGGAGGAAAAGCGAGGGAGGAATTTTGTCTCCACATGAATTCTGGGCTCCAGCTGTGCTGTAGACCTTGTTCTCATGTTTGATACTCTCCTCTTTCTGCTGAGTGGAATTTGCATTTGACTCCGGCCAAATGAACTTAACTGCAGCTATTGCAACTTAAAAAGCACTTTTATTCCTCACAAGTATATGATGTAGGAAGTGTTATTGTTTCAGGGACAGTCTCCAGTGTCTTCAACGATGAGTACTTCCTTCCCTTTTCTCTTTACACAACTAAATTTTATAGGATAAAAGACCTCCAAGACTCCCTGCAACAGGGAGATGCTTTGGCACTTTTATTGACCATTATTTGAAATCTTTTCTAGGAAATATTATGGGGTTTTTGTAATTTTTAAGATATAACAGATCTATGATAGAACGGTTGGATTATTCTTTATCTTGCATGATGAGCTGACCATCCTGTCTCAAGTTAAATGTGCTCCAAAAGAGTTTTTACTTATTGCTAGGAGGTCATCATGTTGTTTATCCTAAAGAAAATGAAAGAAAACATGGTTTCCTTGATAAGTAGAGATGGTAGAGGCTAGAAGCATAAATGTGAATTTATATTTGATCCAGCTAGCACTAAGAACAGTGAGCAGATACCCTGTAGGAAACACCATACTCTTACATATCATTTAAAAGAGAAGTATGAACTCAAAATCTCACAATTCATGAATGAATAACATGCATTCATAAGATTTGCACGTGACTTCCTTAACGGATCATGTTTCATCTAAACAAACAGAAGCATTCATAAGGGAGGTGGAGGTAGGGGGTGGAGATCCACATGGCAGCAAAGTCACAAGAGTTATTCATGTGTTAGAAAACATGGGAGTGCCTGAGAACACTCACATAGGAAATAGGGCTTCTCCCCTACAAAAAGTTACAGGATCAGTAGCCCCATTGAAGTGCATCTTCAGAGAGGTGGTGGAGACCCCATCCCCAGAGACATTCAAGGTCAGGCTTGTGGGGCTCTGAGCAACCTGACCTAGATAGAGATGTCCCTGCTAATTGTAGGGGTGTTGGACTAGATGGCCTTGGAGGTTCCTTCCAACCCAATACATTCTGTGATTCTATGATGACTTCTGGGGGTCATCATAGCTGGAGTGAAACAGTGCAGTAAGCTATGCAAGGTTTTCCATAAAATCCAATAGATAGAATGAGTGCTGTAAATATCTGACTTTGTTGGTATATCCTGTACCATAATAAAATATAAAATGTATTTATATCACAATTTTGAGTGTCTAGTCAGCACTCAAAGCACTGTTAAGAAGAAAGAATTTCTTAGGGCTGGCCTACAGGTATATTGAAAACATGCTTTGTACGTCTGATGCACTTTAACAGTTGAATCTCTTTGACTATTTGCATACCTACCCTGGCAAACAGCTCAAAAACGATAATGCTCTTTATGTTTCAGGTTGGCTCTTCAAGTTTTTGCTTATTTTTATAAACAAGGTGGATCCTGCAAGACAAGCTGCATAGAAAACATCTTTCATTGTGCCCACTAAAATTGAAGAGTTTTGAGCCAAAATGTGGAAGCAAGTGAAGAAAGATGCATTTCTAGCTAAGAAAGCAGAGACAGAGATTATGTCCCTTAGCAAACACAGAACTGTCTTTGCTCGGTCAATCTTCCTGCAAATCAATGGCATTTTTGGTCAGAAAAACAGTGGCTCTGTTGCAGGGCTGAATGCTATTTTTGATACAAAGCAATCTTGAGAAGAAAGGGTCCCTTGAGATTCAGTAGATATCAAAAACTGCATTGTGAACTTTTAGAGCTCAATTCTGAGTATAAGAAATCGTGTTTAACATCAGTAAAGACACAAATCTCTGATGAAGTAGGCGGCCAAACCTATTAAGTATTGCATCATTGAAGTTGCATCACAGAATAAGGAAATTTTAAAAAGGGTAGTGGAGATCAATATACTTTTTTTAACTTTTAAATTGTAGTTTCAATCTCCTTGTATTTAAAGTATATAGGCCTACACAAGTGGAAATGACTTAGAGCTTTAATTTATCCTATTGAGGAACTGAAAACGGACCTTTGATGTTATCAAATATTAACTAGGGAAGAATTTTAAGGAACCTGTTAAATTCAAATAAGCAATATATCAAATTAAATAGTATTTAAGACTTCACAAGGATTTTAGGCAAAGAGTTTCATTGTCTGTCCTGCTTTGATGCAAGAATTTGCTCTTGAGAATGTTACACCTATTGATTTCCAGGATCAACATCTTCATTTTAGTTTTTCTTTTCACTTTGCTAAACTGAAGATGTTTTATAAAACTTCATCAGTAATGGTACTTGTAAACTTGATTTACTACTTCAGAATTCCTTCATTTATTGAAGTAGCCATCCAAAAGAACTGAAAGCTGCATTATCTCACATTCTTAGCATGTAAAGCCTTAGTCCAATTAATGCAATCTCATATAGGTGGCAGAGTATATCTTTAGCTCTTACTTCAGTTTTTAATTGTGATAATCTTACGTGCTGAGTACACTGTGTGCCCTTTTCACTATTTCATTTGACTTAAGAAATCTACTCAGCCTGTTGCCTAATTATGTTTTATTAGCTATGCTAGAAAATGTATATTCTCAAGGAAAAACTTAAGTTTTTCTTAGTTGCTACTGACAGCATTTTCTGGACATTTTTGGGGTGGAGTAACAGCACCTACCTAATTCAGTAGCAGATGTATATATACAGGTGTTTGGAAGCTGCCCTTCTTCTGCATGTAAAGAATAGAAAGTTTACCTGTATCCATTAATAATTCTTCTTTGCAGGAAGATGTCACTGTACTATGTAAGTCCCTAATATCAAGAATTAATT
>VYZX01027400.1:0-31614 GCA_013401335.1 Brachypteracias leptosomus | reverse complement strand
TTCCAACCCAAAACATTCTATGATCTCTATTACAAGTGAGGCGATATTGTGAAGGTGACTTGTGATATTCAGTTGCAAGGGAATTGTTTAGGACCAATTCCTCGGCCTTTGCAGTGGTTCAGAGACCTACTTGCAGGGATAGTCAGTTGTACAATATGCAGAAATACTCATAGCCAGTGGGATAATACACATCCTCTAATAGGTATGATCATAGCTAGAGACACTTTCAGGTATGTTCTGAAATGTTCAAAGCCTACAGTGGTAGACCAAAGATGTGCAAAATAGTTGTGTTTCTAGCAGCTGTAAGCAGAAGATGATGAAATTAAGGTGGCTGTTAGTTTGTTGTTTTTTGGGTTTTTTTTCATTTTCCACCTCAATAGTGTGAGGTTGAACACACATTTTCTTGAAGGAGTTAGTATGTATTCACTACAGCACTCAGTGTTATTCATGCCTTACCAGGCAGTCTAGTATGATGTAGCGTCCTGTGATAAGATTATTTGGTCCAGGAGTAATAGTGTACAAAAAAATATAAGTAAAACCTCAACAATGGATGAGATTTCCTATGGAAGTGGTTGCAGCAGTGTAAATTTTGTTATGTAATACGTCGACCTTGTAGTTTCTTACGCCTGTCCATCTGCTGAACACCTGCTTGTTGTATAGCATGTGAAAAAAATACTTCTGTGAAGCGCCACTATCCTGCAAAAGTGCCATACACAGTATAGTAGGACAACACTACAGAATGCCTGTTTGTAAACTCTGCATTGTACAGGTAGTGAAAATCATCTTATTTTCCTCTTAGTATTTGATTTCTTAATAGGACTTAAATTTCCTTAAGACTCCTGTTATTGAAAATTTTACCTTTCATGTGTATTTTGGGACCAATGTTTTTGTGACAGCCAAAGTCATACTTGAGCTAAACCTGGTTGCTTTGGGTGATTTTGATTTGTTTGTTTCCAGTTTATCAGGTCTTTGACCTGGCTGATTGCATTGCTTAATGAGCTGAAGAGCTGGAGGATGATGGAAGACACAGTATGCAGGGAGGAAGATGGAACCATCTCCTCAAGTAGCTGAGCTTTAGTCTGACTTTTGAAAACACATCCTTCTTCAGGCAGAAATCTGCAGCTCAGAGAACATCTAAATGCAAGCATAATTCTTTGAAATCAGCTGTCTACTATTTATGTAGAAAAAATTGCCCTTTTTATGAGGTGCTACTCCTTACACAAGCTGATTTGCCTCCCTAATTGTTCCATTCAGGAGAAACATAGTGGACAGAGGCTGAAAGGTATGAAAATGATGCAAGCCTAAAATTATAAGGTGAATGCTAGTGTTCATTTTCTACAGATATATACAGCTGTCTCATTCTCAAATCTGAAGAACCATTATGCCTGGCAATAATTGATCCCAGATGATCTTATTCACTAGGACAGTCTGTGGATTTTACTAAGAATATAGAACTCCTTTCTTCAAGAAATAGGACAAAAAGTAGAGAAAGTCTTTTGTTATCTGTCTTGGCTCTTTTGAGTTTTAAATTTGCCTCTGTGCTCTTACTTAATTAGTTTCTGCAAGCCTGAGGTCAAATGAGGTGCAGAGCTGGCACATGAAAAGAAACACCGGAGGTCAATTAACATCATTAAGTCACTATCAAACTCATCTGAAAAAAATGAAAGATTTTTTTTTCCTTTAGCAAAGATTTTTGTGGAATAACCATATGCTGAAGGGTACATATTTTTCTGGACTAGCAAAGGCACAGCTGCTCCAAGTAATGAGTGTGTTTCATGGCAAAACACATTATGTGTTAGTTGAAAGATAAGTAGTAAAAAGTATTTCAAGTATTTCTGTTTGCAGCTTAGATTTTCTGTTTTCACTTGTTTATGTAACATTAAAACCTAGCTATGTATACATATATCTATACATAAAGAATAACAGAAGAAGTATCCTTCTTCATGAAATTAATTATCCCCCTCTGACATTTTCACTACATGTATCTGTCTTTGTCCTGACACAAGCTTCCAGGGATCTTAAAGCATTTCTTGCTGCCACAGCCTTCTTAAATATGTGTGCAGATACGTTTTAAGTGAGCTTATTGGTATCTCATATCTCTCTGAGTGTCGATAGTGAAAATGATATCTGATCCTGTGGTGATATCTCCAGCATATATCAGATATCCATGCTCACCTCACTATAGGTATTTCTGTAGCTTCAAATTGGAAAAATTATGAGGTTTGTCTGATTTATCCGTAGGGGACGGACTTTGATGCTTCCAGATGACTTTGTTCATTCTCTAAAAAAATGATGACAAGTTACTAGAGCTGAATTTCCTCTCCTTGTCTGTATATATGTACTGGTCAGTTCACCTGCAGTTATTGTAGGTGCACTGTATAAATTTGAGGACAATGCAAGTTCATAAACCAAAGATTATGTTCAGGAACATAAGTTAGTTTATGTAATCTTTGGTAGTTGGAGATAATTTTGGGTGGTAGGTGTGTGAAAAAAGGTCCAGAGGAAAAAGAAGTAGTATCTTGATCATTCTTTTAAAACACTTTATCTGGGGCAACATAAAACATTTTATTTTGGCCTCATTTGTCGGGATGGATCAGGAAAGACAGAAGATTAATATCATAAGGGGTTTAGAATATCCTTGAAGGGAAACGGGTATATGAAGAGCAAAGCATTACTTCTTTATCAGAAGCATTTTAATCTCATATCTAAGCACAGATATATTGTATCTCCCATCAGTTTAACAATTCTGTTATAATTTCAAGCTATTTTTTCCAAAAAGTTTTTCACTTGAGGTATTGGGAGGTAAAATATGAGATAATATTTTTCATAACAATTTGGAAAAACTATGTATTTCCCTCTTCCTGAGACTTAGGAAAATTAATCAAGCAATTATGTGAAGTCCAGACCTGTTGAGGAAGAATGAGCTTCAGGCTTCTTTGATAGTATTTCTGATGGGAAATGCTGAATTTTTCAGAGTCTCATATGAAACTGGGAGTAGCATCTGAAATGGTTTTCTGCTTGATCAAAAATAGCTCTGGACTTTTATATCACCAAAGCATAACCCATTGTTAAGAAGTCTGGTGGACTATCTGAAAGGATCAATAGACAGAAAAAAGGTAAAAGTTTTTAAAAGGTTATTTTGGGAAGAAGCTGCCTGTAAACTAATATGTTCTATGTGCTGTCATAGAAAAGATGAGGATATTATGTCCAGCTAATATGTACTGAGCAGAGGAATACTTAGGCATCCCAAATAGTTAATATCTATAGGTAAAAGAAGGTTATTTATAATCTATCTAAAATTCAAGGATATAGAACTTTTTAATTTGTCATTGTAAAATTAATGAAATGTAAAAACCCTAAAAGTCAGGAAATGCTATTCATTTATAGCTGTGTATTATGTTATTCTATGTTTTTCCAGGCATTTTTGCCTATGCTGTAACTCAAGTTTTTATTGTTCTGTAAATCAACAGGTGATATATCCTAGAGCTCAAGTTTAAAACTGGATTTCTTTACAGTACCTTCTATACAGAATTACAAAAACTTACAAAATCATTGAAAATAAGGTGAGAAATATCTCTAGAGTTATCAGTCTGAAGGCAGAATTGGCTACTACTTGAGTTTATCTAAATGGAATTTGAGTGAATGCATGACCAGTAATTGAAGGAAGCTTACACAGGGAAGTTAAAAAATCTAAGTATCAAAATAAAGTGTTTCTTTTATTCCAGAGAATCTTTTGGTTACTTTGCTATGGGCAAATGTCAATGAAACATTTTTAAGCATCTTTTAATGACATATGTCTGACAAATGAAAACCAAAACCTGGTTAAAATTCTGCAATTAACCCTTCCTGCAACAACTTAAATGTTTTGAGGTTTTGGATTTTATTAATTTACTAGCCTTGAAAAATTTTTGGCTTTTCAAAAATCTTTCCTTGCAGCACTGTTTCCTCCATTTTCAAAGATACATAAGAATTTTTCATAGAATTTGTTCTGTTACTAGTTCACATACATTTCTGCTTAACTGATTTTTAAAAATGGAGAAGATTGGACATGGCATTGTACTTACAATGCTTCAATTTAAAAATTCATGAGCAGTTACAGTTCTTTTTAGTAAATACTTCATTCTCAGTACTTGATGTCCTCTAACACTGTCCTGGATGGAGTTAGAACAGAACTACTTCTATTCAATGACAGGACAGGTGACCCTAAACTGACCAACAAGGGAATCCATCTGTTGTCCTGGTTCAACCATCATCATTTTATGCTGCCATCAGTTGCCTGATCACACAGGCCAACACTGAACTCAGCAACATCCCCTCGCAAGGCTTCTTTCAAACAATCCTGCCATAGGCTTCTGTGGGCGCAGCTCCTCCGCTGTCCACTGTGGTGCCAACATTGTCTGCTGGACACACGGACAGAGATGGCTCCTTCAGTGGCCCTTCACATGGAATGACACCACCAAGAGTGCTCAGCAAAATGTGACCAGCCCCAGCAAAAGCCACACCCAACAGAAAGCTCTTCTGACTGTTCGGCTCCTGCTTGATATAGTCCTGGCCTTGCCCACCATCCCAACCATGACAACCTGGGTGAGGGAGGAGCCACAAAAAGAGAGGTGGGCCAGGTTCTGCTTCTNTGTGGTTCTGGAAACCGAAGTCAGTGGGGGAAACAAAACCTTCTGCTGGGTTGTGACCCATCCACAGGTCAACTCCAAGTTGGGGCCCGCAGCTCAGGCTCCAGCACTTCACCATCCCATAAATACCATATTCAGTATTAAGCTGAGGGATCATGAGAGTCACACTTTCTTCTTCAGTGGCCAGTGACTGAGGAGGACTTTATCTGTCCTGCCTTCGAGACCAATCCTTGTGTTCCTGAATCCAATTCTAGAATCCAGCTCCTGGATCCCGCTCTTGTCTTCTACTGAGGCCAGTCTGGGACTTTCCCAGTGCCTGCTCCACAGCATCAGTGGTAATGGTGACATAATTGCCAGTCAGGGCTGTTGGGTTCAGTACTGGTTTGTATATATTTGCACGTATTCCATTTTATTGTCATTATGTTAATTAAACCTGGTTAAGTTTTCTTTTCTAATCCATAAGTCTCTCTCCCTTATTCCCTTTCTCTTTCACTATGAGGGGGAAGAGAGGTTAACAGAGAGCACCTGTTACAGGTCTAGCAGACTGCCCTAACCCTAAACTTTAACAAACACCTCTCCTAGTGATGAACTATGTGTCTTTTCCTGATACAGAAAGCACTTGAAGACAAATGTAGCTTAATCTGTTATACAATAATTTTGGGTTGCAACTTTGAATAACTAAAAAAGCTGGTCAAATTACTTCTCATTTCACAAAAGTGGTGAGAAAAGGACTGTATGATATTACCAAAAATACTTCCAACAGTATAAAACCTGAATAATTTTTAATATTTTGATGTGGTGAGTAAACTGTTTTGTGCAGGTAGGCTTGGAGCCTATTTTTTCAGTACGTTTCTCACCTGGGGCATATTCCAGCATTCAATCTGCTCTCCTGTTCTAGTGCAGTCACTTAGAAGAGATTTAGCTGAAAGAGAATTAGTTCTGTTCTAGCTCAAACCAGGGCAAAAGGCAAGCACTGCACTGTAAAAGTTATACTCTAGCCTGAAACCTGGCCTACAGAAGAAATTAGATGTTCCAGGAAAGCTATTCTTCATAGGTCACTGTGTAGACATTTTTTCTTTATTGGATTTTGAGCAAAGTTTACTTTTCTTGGAGAAAAAAACCCCCAAAACCTACATGACTTCTTCCAATCAATGCTTTTCTGATCACATGGTAGTGTTCAAATATAGTTTGCCTAACACTTTTTAGAAATAAAAGACAAAAGATAGATGTTAATGTGGAAAGGATTCAGTCTAATAAATTTCTATCTATATGCTATTGAACTTGGAGGGAAACCAAAGTGTGTAGGGGTTCATAAATTTCAAAACAGTGAAACTGATCATTCTGCCTTAGCTAAGTTCCAGTAGAACTATTTGGATTTTTCTCTTGGACATCTTCTGACCTTTTGCTTTTTTGTAAATGTTTGATTTTAATCTCTGACGTAATGTTAATTTTTTGTCCTCATGATATTCTTTATTGTCTGGCATGGGTTAACATGTAGATTTAGTGTGTGAATTCCTGGTACTTTGTTTTAAGTTGTACTAGCATGGACCATTTTTTCCCTGTTGTGGACCAAAACCCAGTAGATTTGTGAAAGGAAAAGTCAGGTGTCAGTAGCAATTCTAGGTTTTCCAACTAAACTGTTAAGTTCTGGCTTCCTAAATAGTTGTGATAACTCAATACAATGGGCTGACTGCATTGGAGGATAATGGAGGATAAACTATCTTGACTTTTGTAATGCTGACACTGTGTCACACAACATCCTTGTTGCTAACTTGGAGTGATATGGGTTCAGTGGACTATTTGATGGATAAGGAATTGGCTGGATGGCCACAGTCAATGGCTTAATGTCCAAATGGAGATCAGTGACAATTCCTTCTGGGGTCTGTACTGGCACCAGTACTGTTTATTGTCTTCATCAATGGCATAGTGTGATTTAATGCATCCTCAGCAAGTTTGCAGATTATTCCAAACAAAGTGATACAGTTGATATGCTAGAGGGAAAAGATGCCATCCAGAGCAACCTTGACAGACTTGAAAAACGGGCTTATGTAAACCTCACAAAATTCAATACCTGGATCAGACAATCCTGGGGAATGAAGGGATTGAGAGCAGCCCTACAGAGAAAGACTTGAGGATATTGGTAGATGAAAAATTAGACATCAGCTAGTAATGTTCACCTGCAGCCCAGAAAGCCAATCACATCCTGGGCTTCATGAAAAGAAATGTGGCCAGCAGGTCAAGGGAGGTGACTCTAGCCCTCTGCTCTACCCTCAAGAAACCTCACCTGAAGTACTATGCTCTCAGAAGTCCAGCTCTGGGGCCTCCAGTACAGGAAAGAGATTTATCTGTTGGAGTGGGTCCAGAGGAGGGACACAAAGATGATCAGAGGGCTAGAACACCTCTCCTATGAGGACAGGCTGAGAGAGTTGGGGTTGTTCAGCCTGAAGAAGAGAAGACTCCAGGGAGACTTTATTGTGGCCTTTCAATATGTTTAAGGGGGATCTATGAGAAAGATGAGAAAGACAATCTTTTTAGCAGGGCCTGCTGTAATAGGACAAGTGGTGATGGTTTTAAACAGAAAGAGGGTAGATTTAGACCAGAAATAAGGGAGATTTTTTTTTTTTTTTTTTTTACTTACATCTAGGTACAAATTACTAATGCTACCTAGATTAGGTCAAAGCAGGCAAGGAAGTCTCATATGATTTAGTAGGTTTATATTATTATGACTAGGCTGCAGGCTACATGTGTTTGCTTGCTGCCCTGGGCAGTGCAAATGAGGAAACCCAAAAATCATGTAATCTCTTTTATGTTTAAAAACAGGGCTTCAAATGATTCTGTCATGAAAACCTCGTTTCTTAAAGATGAGAGTATTAAGAATTTAATTGAAGCAGTGCATTTTCCCAGGGATACTGCAGTATATATTTTCAAAAAGATGGTTAACATCATCATTTTCCTTAGTAAGTGTCAATTTTAAATATAGAATGTACGCCTAATTCATCTGCAAAGGATTAATACCTAAGTAGAAAAACAACCCTAGTAGCGACAGGATATTTTTTAATTTGAGCTACAGTTGCTTTGTACAGCTTGATCATGAAAGTTTTGAGTTTTTAAAAAAGCTTAAATTTATGTTTTTTGAAGAGTGCAATCTTTTTTCTTTTTTTTTTTTTAAAAAAAAAACCAAAAAACAACTCTAGTATTATCTCCCTCTTATAATGTTTTTTTAATCATCAGATTTAGATATCCTGTTTGTGACAAGGTTACAACAATTACATGGCCCATGTCCTTAGATGAAAATATGCCATGCTGGATCCAGAGCATGAGAGGTGAGGCTGCTGCAGCTCCATGCCCTTAGTTCCAACTAGTAGCATGGCTGAAGGTGTATTCCCAATAGGAATGCACACTCAGAGCAGACCTATTACACCACATATGTATATATATATATGTGTGTGTGTGTGTGTGTGTGTGTATATGTATATTATACCACATGGCCAACCACATAGATCACAGACAGAGACTCAGAGCACTCACATGGACACAGAACCAATGGTCTCATCCTACTCCACTCTCTGGCTGGACAGGATGAAAGTCCACTGGTGAGAACATATATATATATATGCATGTATTTATATTCCTGTATATATATGTACAAGGTGGATCCCTCCAGCAGCTGGGTATACTCAGTCTGTCTAATTGCTGGCTCTTGGACCCCAGCCTCCCCAGCTGTGCTGGCATCTGGGCATCCAGAGCCCCACTCCATTTGTTGGTACAGACTGTTGTGCACACACATACGCACCTGCCTAGACCTGTCTGGGGCCTCCCCTAATCCCACAGCTGACCACCCTAGAACCCTAGGAGGAGCCCAGACAGGATATTTGTTCCTTAGGCGTGCTTGGTTTGTGTACCCACCTGCTTTTGTGTGCCTTTGTGCTCCTGTGAGCTTGTGGAGATGGGCCTCTGATGGGCTAATTGATGCTTTTCTGTGATGAACATGGTGTATTATTTGGACTCCTCTCCTGCTGTCGCCTCTGGGCTAGTTTGTGAGTGTGCAGATGAGCCTTTATTATGTAACATGTTACTTCAGTTTTCACCTGTGAAGTAAGGGTTTTGAATAACTTTTACATTGGCCTTTGAATATCTTTACTACTTTGTGCGGTTATACATGTATAACCACATTTGCATGAGTAGATACGTCTTAAAAACCTGTCCAATCACAAAGGGAACCAAAATGAATTAAGCTTCGTCTTCCTTACATCGTGTAATTACTGTCAAATTGTGGGGAGGGAAATTATTTCTGTGTTTGACAACACATTGCCTCTCTCCTTTTTTCTTGTTCATTTCTTCTTTTCCTCAGAAGAGAAAGGCTAAGAAGTTTCAGTTGACTGACTCCATACAGAGCATATGCATTTGTTTTGTATGGTTATCTATCTAGGTTTTGAAATCTCAGTATAAGTTTCCTAATTTTAATCTTATTCTGAAAATTCTTAAATGTTGATCCCTCCCCATGCCAACTTTCTTAACAACAAAAAGTATTCATTTTGTCTTGTCTTCAAGTGGTACTCTTGGCTTTTATGCTTGAGTAACTACCAAATAAGCTGGTACATTTGGGGGAAATACTGAGTTTACATTCATTCTTAAACTTGAGCACACGTGGTAGCACCTAGTATGTTATGAATTTTCCTGGTCTAACTAGACAGGATTAAATTCTGACTCCTAAGGGCAAACAATTTAATAGATAAGACTAAAGAATTTTACTTTTGAAAAGGAAATGTGTGGAGAATATCTTAATGGGAGTTTGATTTCATGTTTAAGAAATAGCCTGTGTATGGAGGTGGTCGTGTAATTTGATCACTCTTCATTTAATGCTGCTGAACTGACTATTGAATAATTCAGGGTTTCCTGCAGCATGTAAACCTGCCAATCAATTGAAGATGACATTTGTTGTAAAAAAACCCATGTTTTTTTAAAAAATTTGGAATAAATGAAACGGAGTCAAACAGGACAGGTGTGAGGGGAAGAGGGAAATGGAAGGGATGGGGAATTAATAATTGCTAAAGCTGGCACTATTCATCATTGGAGTGACTGAGCTGACAAGTCAAGCAGTAAGACTTGCAGATCCCTAACTTCTTTGCTCTGTAAATTATATAATGCAGAACATGTAAATGTCTAGCACTGTAGTACTAAGGCTAGAAATGAAAGTTCACAACAGGCTTGATGGGGCTCTGAGCAGCCTGACCTAGGTAGAGATGTCCCTACTTGTGTAGGGAGGTTGGACAAGATGACCTCTAGAGTCCCTTCCAGCCTAAAACATTCTATGATTCTATACAAGCACTTGTTAACTGCAACTGGAAAATAACTGCGGCTTACACTGCTCCTTTTTTTTTTTTTTTTTTTTTTATAAATTCAGATCCAGACCTAATGAAGTCAATGGGTGATGGTTATTTTACCCCATTGGGTTGTACATAGGGACCTACCATGCCCTCATAAAAAATTAGATCTTGTTCACAAATGTGGCATAATTTAATGGCATTTTAAAAATTCCAAAGTGAAGGTATGAATTATTTAGTATAGGACTAAAAGTAACGTTAGAAATAATCTTATTGTAAATTTGCAGGCCCTTTTCAAAATATTAAGACATTTCTGCTTTTCAAACAAGTGGTAAAATGTTTATAAGCTCTAGTATAAAAATATTTCTGTAGTCTCACTTTTTGAATTGGTGGAGTTGAAGATTTTCCTTGAAATTAGTGATTTTTTATTCTCAAAAATTTCCACTCAGTGATGAATTGGGGGGGGAGGGTGGGAGTGGGGGTGGGGACTAAAATGCCAAAATCAAAGAATTATTTTAGAATTGGAATATCATATTTTCCTCCGAAGATTTCTTTGACCTCCCCATCCCTGATCTTCCCATTCCTGAGCAGTTCTTCCTAATTTGTAAGTATGAGATCCAAAGTTAGTGCTTACTCTTGCCAAGCCCTCAATCACCTTAAGGAAATTGTCACCAGTGCATCCAGCCCTAGAATCCTATGTTCAAAATGAGATTAGAGTTCTCCCCCACTCAGAATGTGTTGTAAGGATATATTAATGGTCAAAGTCTTCAAATACTATAATGATGGGGCAGTGAAAAGCCCCAGGGAAATTAACAATTCAGTAGGTCTTCCTTCAAAGTGGAATCAAACAGTGCACAATAAATAAGATTTAGGAATGACATTGAATAACAGAATAAACTCTTTAACAGCTGATCATTTATTGAGCAGTATCCCTTTCGGGAACAAAAGAAAGTGGTAGTCCTCTGGAAGATGTATGCAAACATGTCATCAGCAGTATTTTTAGTACAGTATTATATATGTTAACAAGGCTTTTTGAGGCAAACAGCCCAAACCATGGAGAAACTGTCAGCTCTAACTGACAGCAGCTTGTGCGAAAGAGGATGGCATCCATGAGCGGATGATACCTGTTTTGCCAGAGAGTATGAAATATTTACTGATAGCATTCACTACAAGCTGAACTGTCATTTTTGGTAGACCTGGGGCTTTCTGTCTGCCCGTCTCTTTCCCATTCTACTTTCTTCACTACCACTCTATTTGCCCTCATCTTGCAAAGACTGTTTTCCTCTTAGGCTGGCCTTTCCAGTCCCTATATGCAGAAAATCCTGTTCCCACTTTGTCCCCATCAACCTTTCCCCCAGCATTTCACTGTCTGCTAGCCTGACCCTGTTACATTTAACTACTTCTGTTTTGTGCTTACCACCCATTTGAACCTAGACCAGATTTTCCCTACCAGGTTTTCTTCCCACCTATCATTTTCCTTCTGCTTTCTGGTTCTCGATAAATCCCCCTAATTTCTTTACATCAGTTCCCAGTATTGTTCAGAAACCTATTTCTTCTCCCCAGAAGACACATCACTCCTTTATCTTCGTTATTTTCCTGCACAGATCTATTTCCTCAACTGCTATCACCAACCACGTACAATGCCTGTTGTCCTGGGAGCTGGGCAATCTCTTTTCTCACTCCACAGGGAACCCAGGATGTTTCTTGAGAGCTCAGATCCAGGTCACTTCAAGAGTCACAATCACCAGAAAAAATTCTGCCAGAACAAGTCTGAAACTCATCAGTAAATATATTCCTTTAGATAAGGCTGGGGGGGAAAAAAAAAAAAAAAAAGCTCTCAAAAGATCATTTCTTCAAAAGATGATGATTTTATTAAGTTTGTTCCAGTTTTCATTCAGCACAGAACTCCACCTGTTGTGAACACACTTGTCTTTCAGTTTTAGCCTTCAATCCCTGATGAAAAGTGTGGGAACATCTGAGCTTCCCAGTGAGTCACTACTGTTTTAATGTGATTGAGAGGCAGAAGAAAATAAAGGCATTCTCTCTTAAGTGCATTTCCACAGGGCTGAAATGTTTGACTTATTTGTATTAAAAAAGGAAACTTGAAGTGAGACAAATAAACTTGCACAGTTGTAAGTATAGTAGGAAATGACAGGAAGCTTTCCAGAAAACCAAGGTGCTACAGAAAAAAGGACTTTAATATACTTTTAAATTTTCTTCTATATTGTTCATTAGTTTGAGGAGCCCTGATGTGTATATTAATGTGGGTTGTCTTTTTCCCCCGCTGTGGGCACTCTAAGGTGTCTGTCTTAAGTCCTAGTTTCACAGAAATGTTGAATTACCTGATCAATTTCTATGATTAAATGACTGGCATGGTAGACCATGGGAAAACAGTGGGTATTGTTTACCTGGACATCTCTAAGGCTTTTGACACTGTCTCCCATAAGCTCCTGTGACGCAAGCTGTGGATTGAAAACTGGCTGAATGTCCAGGCCCAGAGTGTAGTGATTAGTGGCATGAAGTCTAGTTGAAGACCAATAACTAATATTAGGCAAAGCATCACCAGCAGGTCAAGGGAGGTGATCCTTCCCCTCTACTCAGCACTGGTGAGGCCACGCCAGTTCTGGCTCCTCAGTACAGGGCAGACCTGGACATATTGGATAGGATCAGATGTTTCTCTGGATAGAAGGTCTGGAGCATCTCACATATAAGGAAGGCTGACAGAGCTGGGATTGTTTAACCTGGAGAAGGCAAGACTTAGGGGGATTATTATTAACATATATAAATACCTGAAGTGTAGGGAGGATGGAGCCAGGCTTTTTTCAGTTGTGCCCTGTGACAGAACCAGGGGCAATGGGCAAGATGTGAAATACAGGAGGTTCCCTCTGAAAATCAGGAAACACTTTTACTGTGAGGGTGATTGAGCACTAGCACAGGTTGCTCAAAGAGATTGTGGAGTCTCCATCCTTGGAGATATGCAAAAGCCATGTAGACAAAGTCCTGGGCAGTCTGGTCTAAGTGGCCCTGCTTGAGCAGGAGGGTCAGACTAGATGATCTCCAGCAGTTCCTTCCAACCTCATCCATTCTGTGATTCTGTGAATATTGTGTTTAGTAGGGTACTAGCAATCAAAGCTCAGATGAAAGTGCATAAATCACCAGGTTTATCAACAATTTAAGATGATGTTCAGTATCTGCTATTATTTGTGACTACTTTATGTCACTTAGCTGCAGCAGGTTGGAAATATTTTCAATATGTGTAGAGAGAAAATGAAATATTAATGTAAGTTTGGTTTCTCTTTAGAATTATGATATCTTCTTTTCAAAATTTCACTGCTGCTGTTATAATGATTTTCAATAAAATCCACTTTGGGAGAGTAAGTACTCCTGCTAAGAAAAAAATCTTTGCAGAAATGTGGTCATACCCATTTAAAATTTTGTATAACTCTTATTTTCAGGACATTTTCAGTCCAGAGAAATGACCTCTGTAATTAATATTGATTTAAGAGCTGTGCATGATGAAAACTCTCATTTTGATTATAAATATTTTCTTTTGAAGCTAGTCAAATAACTATTGTTTGTTTATGAATAATTAATTTTATTGACTGAAAAAATGTAAAATACATGATTCGTAAAGATATTCTAAAGGGAAGGCAACTGTGGATACCCTGACTCTGTAGTTGCTCCTTCTTGGGAAGCAAATTATTGACAAGAAGCTGAACAGTTTTCCCTGAGGAAGTATTTAATACATGGTGACGTAAAACATGGTGACAAACTTGAATCAGTCCTAGCAACTATGGTTTAATTATGTGAGAATCTGGGAATGTGAACAAATATTCGTATACAGGCAATCCAGGTAAAATAGCATTAATAGATCTGTATGTTTGAAATGTGGAGCATTTCCTTAAGATACCTTTACTGGAAATTTTAAACTTGACACCTAATTCTTTTAGTTACCTTTGAAATAGTACCCCCAAAATCCCGTGTGTCGGGTTTTAATGTTGAGCTGATGTTACTCTTTGCATTCACACTAAGAATTACAGCAAGCTGTGGACACACTTATGCAAAATAATCAAAAGTAGTTCACCTAATTTGCAAAGTTTCTATTTTATTCACTCTTTTCTTATTGTGATATTTTGTACTATTAATACTTCAGAGACTGAAAATAGAGGGGCTGTAGGCTCTATCTATACTGGCAAATTAAGTAGTGCCCAGGAATGTCCTGTATTGCCAAACTGTTAGAATAATGGCCTATGTGCTTCTGGCCTGTGTCAAGTGACGTTTCCTCGGGTTATTCATGTGTGATGTCTATGAACTAGAGTGATCGTTTCCAAGAATCATTCCCATCTGGCAGTTTGTGTATGAACCTCTTTTGGAGGATAAAAGAATTTAACATTACAGATGCAGCCTGTTCATGGCAACTGGCCTCAGCACTGTAGGAAGGTCTCAGGTGTATTTAGTTTGTTAATCAGAACACCAGCATAGTGTAACACACCTTGGTAAAAATAACTTATATTTGATACGTAATTTCCTATGTCATCTTCTAAGGAGTATATTATTTTATAATATTATTGTACTGGAGTCTCGAGTCTATGTATATTTTAATTTAGAATCATAGAATGTTTTAGGTTGGAAGGGATCTCTAGAGGTCATCTTGTCTAACCTCCCTACACAAGTAGGGACATCTTTACCTAGGTCAGGCTGCTCAGAGCCCCAGACTCCAGGCATGGGGCCTCCACCACCTCTCTGAGCAGCCCATTCCAGTGATCAATCACCCTCATATCAAAGAACTTTTTTCTAATATCCAGTCTAAATCTATCCTTTCCTAGCTTAAAACCATTACTCCTTGCCCTATCATTAAAAACCCTTTTGAATAGACCTTCCCCAGGCTTTACATAGGCCTAAACAATGAAGGCTAGTACTATTTTAAAGCCAACATTCTTCAGGTGCTCTTTGTGTCTGTCCACTTGGGTCAGCTAGCACCATTGGAGCTACGCAATGTCTCAGACCACCGTTTCCTAGGATGCAGAATAGGGAGTGATTCTACCCACTCCTCATTTCCTGTTTAGTTGGACAAAGTGCAAAAGATCAGATTACATTTGATATATTTAATATATTCACCTTTATTGCACTGTTCATGATGTTTACAAGGTTTACAATGCTGTGGACACACACAGTTTGAGCAATGGTATGTAAATACTTTTGCTCATGTGTAGTCTTAATAGTTATACACACTAAATACTGAACATATTTTCCAGCAGTGGTTTGTTCCTTGCTGGCCACAGCATTTGGCTTGTATAGTTGCACGTTGGCTGGTGTTACCTGAGATAATGGGCAGACCCAGCTGGAGGAGACCTAGCCTCACGCTGGTGCCTGATGGGTCATTCTCCCAGACAGTCTTCCCATGCATGTTGCACTGATTACTAACCTTGAGGTCTGAAGGCTTTGAATTTTCATATTTTGTTTGATGTAAAAGGTTTCCTCAGACACCAAGGAGTCCTCAAAAATTTTGTGAGCCCGAGTATTTAGGGAATGACAATGTCTCCAGGAAAACTGATTCAGAATTCCATATTTTCCATCAAAACTGAAATAAAATTCCTCAGATCTGTGTTCTATTCAACTACAGTGAGTCTGCAAAAATATTGTTAGTATGCAGTAGCTACAATATTCTTAAATTTTTCACTCTATTTGTGCTGTTCATTGTGTTATTAATCATAACATTTTATATAATAATACTACATCATCATCATCGTTGTTGTTATTATTATTATTTTGCTTAAATTAGGCATAAGTAAAAATAATCATAAGGTTTTACCTAGATGGGATTGCCTAGATGAGGAAAAAAATCTCTAGATGGAGACCTAGATTTCCCAACATGTGAAATTACGTGTCCAAGTAGTCTTTTGACTAAGTTAATACAAATTCCATTTGAGCTTTACAATTTTGTTTCTCCTCAAATGTGAAGGTGTATCTGTAATAAATTATCCTTACAGAGGTCTCTTCAAATAGCATACTACTAAGGCTTGTGAAGTTTTCCTGCACAATGCTTTGGGTTACGTTTTAGACTGTTTTAAATTATATTGTTTCTGTCATTTCATAGTATTGCAAAACACTGCAGGATTTTTTTTCCCTTTTGGAGCTTTATCATCTAAATTGTCACGTTGCATACCTGATAAAAACACAGAGCTCACTGTAATTTGTTTGCTTACAAAATTGTCTTGAGGAGGTTCACAAGAGCCTTTCACAATTGAGAATATGAGGTGTCAGTAGACAGCAAAACAGAGAAAGGGACTGAGAAAAAGACTGTTGTCACTGGCTCCCAAAATTTCTCACTGAAATAAGTAGAAACAAAGATGCAAATATATCGTTGTAAGGCCTCAAAGGATGATTAGGTAAACAAATTTAAAATTCTACTTGGCTATATAATAAATTATTAATCAGTCAGTTGATTTTCCCATGGTAGAAATGGTAGCTATTATAATGTAAGGTTTTTCTTTACCAAAGTAGATTTTTCTTTATTGTCTTGTGCAGAAAGTTCTGTAAAATATTTCTTTCAGCCTCACAAAAGCTGATGAACTCTTTTCATTCATCATTCATGTTTTACCTCCAACTAACCTGTCTCCTAAAATGTTCATTTGATGTGCTTATATAATAAGATGGGACAAACAACTTGTTCTCCTAATGTACAGATACCATAAGTTTCAATGATGTCACATTTACTCCGCGTTAGTACCAGGGACAACTTAAGTGTCCCTGGCCTGTTTGCGTCCTCAGTGTATATTTATAAAATGTACAGATTCAATTGTTACAAAGTTTTATTACTTCATTTAAAAAAACCCCCAACCATATATAAGAATTGGATTTTATTTTACTGCATTTATTGCAGGTGGAATGACCTGCACTCACAGTATGCATAGCTCTAAAATATGTTATCTCTTATCTGATGTAGCTTTTACAAGATGAATTGTGGTTGTTACTTGAAAGCCTGGCTGTAAGCCCATAGATGTTGTTATGCAGTGTCAAAGGAAGGGAGGAATACTTCTGGCAACAACTGTTATCAGTTCCTTATGTCACTTTGGGAAACAAAGAATGTAGTAAGTTAGTTAAGGAATGCATTGAGCTCTTATAAAGGGTATGAGAGTCCTAGGCTGGAGGGTATCCTGAAAATTCATCTGGTGTATCCTTCAGACATGGGCAAGGTCAGCTAAACTTAAGTCACTTCTGATAGTATCTGATGGGACCATTAGTCTTATTTTTGTAAATACTTTTTTCAGTAGAGCTAGTTTCACGTTTTTTAGCAACTCTGAACAGTAGTCAATGGAACTCAGATTACTGTCAGGTCTGAATTTGTCCATTCTGGTCAAGATCTTCATGTGGAACTGCTATGTGCTGTGTGTACATGATCTCTTGTTCTGTTTTCTAGCATAGGCAAGTATTCTGGTCATCTGACTGTTCTGGCATCTGTGTTTTCAAAATCCTTTTCATTTATTCTCTTTTGATTTTATATATTTAAGAATAACATGTGAAAAGCAATGCAAGAGAAAGTATTTGTTAATGGTTAATGTTTAAATTTTATAAATTAATTGCAGTAAAAAGTAAGTATTTTAGCATTGTTACTAGAGAAGAACATACAGGAAACCTCTACCTTCCTCAACAAGACTAAATAACAGGATTTGGGCTAGGTACTAGGATTCTGGAATAGTTGAGACTTTTTTTACTTGATCCATTTGCAACAATTCTTAGAATAGTTTTGCAGAGAGATATTAAAGCTTTTTACTTGATATATCCTCCCTGACTAATCCCGACTAACCCTTCTCTTCTTATCTTTCCTCTTCCCCCCAAAGACCCAAACTGTGTGTCTCATACAGTTTGAAAAGTCAAGACTGCCTTATCAGACTTGGTCCTTAGCTGTATTTATTGTACAGCTAGAAAATGGAGCCACTTACAAATAGCTGGAAAATGTGGCACCAAAAAGTCTGTGTGATACATAGAAAGCCAACTGAATCCAAAGTAAAAATCAGACTTGCTGCTATAAGCTCTGTATTGGTTTCTCAAATGTGATTGTCTTCTAGACGTGTTTTGGGAGTGTGTTCTCAATTACAGGAGGTCAGGCATGTGTGGGCTTTTGAGAGGTAAACACAGCTAAATGGCTTAATTAGCTGTTCTACCTTGTGTGAAGGAAAAAACCCCAAACCATAAAAACCACCTTCAGTCGGCAAATATTTTATGAGTGCATCAGTTAAAGGTTCAAATATGTATAGGAGCTAATTAAATTATCTAAACATGTTTTTGAAGTGACACAATATTGTCAGTAGCTATGAGCAAAGGTAACTGGAGACCCAAGAATGTCACTGTGAGATTCCTTGGAGAATGGACATGTGGGCCTAGAAAGGGAGAAGGAAGTATATTTATTATAATTATCTAACGGGTCTAAAGAAAAAGTAATTTTTTTAATCCCTACAAGTTTGGGATTTTTTTTTGTCCTGCACTCTGTTCAGAGGTGAGGTCCGTGCTGTCACATAAGATGTTAAGTCTTTACAAAAAAAGCTGAGGCCGAGATGAAGGAAAAAACCTTTGTAAAGAATGCATCAGGAATGAAAGTTCAAACAAGTATGGTTTATATTAATAGCTCTTATTTTTTTTCACATCTGTTATGATTTGATCCCCAGTTGCACAGACTCCAGGTGCAACCTACTAGTCTCTTTATGCTTTGTGGTGGCCTTGGACTGTACGGGAAAAGAACAACCAAGCATTCACATCCAAAGAACAGATTTAAAAAAAATAACAAGAGTGTTTTTTTCAGGAAAAAAAAAAAAGAGGAAGCTTGATGTTTTCTTTGAATGGGCCAAAGATATTAGAGGGAGAAAGAAAGCATCTTTGATTTTATCAATGGGTTTATTGATTATACCTCTGTAAAACTGAGTCAATATTTTTGGTAACTTTTAGCACCAGCTTTCATGCTATTAATAAAAGCCAGATAAAATCTGTACTAAACTTTCCAGGTGATGCAAAATATGTAAACCAGTAAGACTATAGTATAGTAGCAAAGTTTTTTTCTGAAATTTTAAATGGTCATATTAAATATAATGTTGTGAAAGGAACTGGGTTGACAATCTAAATCTATATACAGGTGTGGTACTTCATAGTCAATAGATTTGTTGTTTTTCTGTAGTTTATTCACTATCCTTTCAATCTTTGTGGTGAAATTTTGATCAGACCTTTCATTTTTCTCTGAGAACTTAATTTAAGAAGCAAAAGTTCTTCACTGGTATTTCTGAGAACTGGAGGACGTGCTTAGTGGAGTTTTGATTCATTTTCATCTAGTTCTTGAGCATTTTATAAGACAAACACTCAGTAGTAATAAGGAATGCAATTAATCCCCAAATAAATTAACATAGGAATTGTTACACTTGCATATTCCTGTGCTTCTATTCTTAGTTTATGTGAAGACTGATATCTGCATATGTTTGACCTAGAAGTTGTGACATGCTTGAGAATAAGATACCATGACATTTTCTCATTAGCTCTTGTTATTTTACTTATTACCTACTTGCTTCTGGTACCTTAAAGTTGTACCATTTCAACTCTAAAATTTTCTACACAGAAAAGTAAATAAGGAAAAATAAAAGTTTTATTGGCCTTCTAATCTCACACTTCTGCAAATTTATTTACACACTGTTCTCATCTTTTTTGTTGCTCCATCCTACACTGATGGCTTTTAATCTTAGTTTCCTTAGAATACTACAGTTCACAGCTAGACAAAATAGCTACATTACCTGCCTAACCAGTTTTCCTCCAAAACACTGATTTCTCTTGGCCGTATGGTAATTTCCTCTTGAAATGTAGGAATGGAAATTATTTTTTTCTCTGTTGCAGCCTCGATTCTTGTTAGTGAAGGCATCTGACCATATTCATATTCATTATTGTGCCTTTAGTTTCAGAGCAGTTGGATATTACACAGCAATTTTAGAAGCCTTTTTACTCTAAACAAATATTTTTCCATGGCCAATACAAGTAGAACATTTATTTTGTAGACTCTGTTGACATAACTGTAATCCTGAGGTAATGAGATTTTTTGGGTTGATTTTTTCAGAACTCACAGTCGTGATATAAATGATGCTAAAGTTGAAGACTAGTCCACTTAAGGCAACAAAATAATTTGTAGGCCACAGGAGTGTTTGGGTACGAGGCTGTAACCTCCTATGATTTGTTAATATTTGCACTGTACTTTTGAGCAAATTTCTGCCTATTGAATATTCCACAAGCAACTGTGGATAGTTTCGTTAGCTGAATGTCAATCATTTGATCCAAAGTTAGCTAGCAAAATCTGTATTCAGGCTTGCTATAGAGAAGCCATTTCTCCTGTATAAAATAATGCAATTTTGAAAATCAGTCTAATATGAAAATGTTATTTAATTCCATATAGAGAAATATCTTGATGACTGAGACATATTTAGCTGCCAAAATTCCACTGAATTTCTTAATCATCTCAGTAAAAAAGGAGAGAGGGTATTGTGTTTTAACAGTTTAAAGAATTGAAAGCTATGCATGTCTCAGGAAGGATTTTTTGCATAATTTCTTCATACATGAGCCATGGTCCCAAAGTTTATGCTTAGAGTGAAGACTGAGACTGGGAGATAATGGACACACGACAAGCATTGCTTTACTGAACAGGATCAAGTGCATAATAAGGAGTATAGAAGACAAAGAAAATAAAGATGGCAACAGCACTGGCTTTGGAAGAGATGGTGGAAAATAAGACAAAAGCTAGTCAGAAAATAGAAAGCATTCCAATGTTTATATATTAAAAAAAGTCGCTGCTAGCAGCGTCATCCAGTGGCTGTGTGAATAAACTACAAGGGCCAAGACATTCAGGAGAGGCTTGTTCTAGTAAGAAAGGTTTAAGCACTATTATGCCCCTAGGTCATAATAGTGCTTAAAAAAAAGGCACAAAAACATTTGAAGTCTCACAGGAATGCAAGAAGAAAAAAAAAAAATTAAAGATATTCTCTGCAAAGCAACTTCTTGTCTTAGAGTTTTGTACTTCAGAGATGATGTATGCAAAACTACTTTCTTCATCAATCTCTACCTAAATTCACAGGCTACAGAGGAACAGGTTAGAGATTTAAATTGATGCACTAGACACCAGAAGATAGTATGGAATATGAAAGGAAGATATGTATTTTTACAATATCTTCTGGCTACAAATAATTGTTATAAAGCCAAGTATTTAATGATTTTAGGAAAATAATTTTCTTCAAATGCTACTTTGGACAGCAGTGAGGACAGGAGATTGAGGCCTTTTTAGGCATTTAATGTGCAGTTGAGTCTATTTGCTGTATTTCTTCACTTTCATCACTCATTGTTTTAACTTTTTAATATTTTTTCCCTGTAAGGTTTAATTTTGCTGTTCACAGCAATTGAAGTTGTCTAGTCTTTTTAGTTAACTTCTATCTTTGAAGAGGGTGTGACTACTTTCATTTTTTTTCCATTTTCAATTTCCACAGATGATGTGTACACATTGTTCTCTGAGTCTTGGCAGTGCTGATTGTGCTATAGCTAAATTAGTTGACAAGGTAGTTGTGGATATGACTTGGTTTTTTTTTTCTTTTACTAATTTAAATTCCATTGGTGGGATTTCAATGCCTGTGTTTGCCACCAAACTTAAGTTGTTGTTATAAAAAAGGGTATTAGTGAGTGCAATTATGCAAGAACATGGGGCTTCGGGATTGTTTTCTTGTTTATTTTTTGGGGGCACTGAGATGTACAAAGCTTGGCAAGCTAAACAGCCTTAGCTATGTAAATGAATGTGCACTACCATCATGAGGACTTGTTACCTGATGGAAACTTCTGCATGACCTGTATGCAAACCTTAAATGACATTCAGGTTAGTGTAGAGTCAGGTGTTGGGTACTAGAGCATCTCAAAAGCAATGTTTACTGCTTACAGATTCACAGCTCTGAGAAAGCAAAGATTCCTGCCTACCTCCTGGTCATAGTGCCTGAGGGAATTGGATTTGTTTAGCCTGGAGAAGAGAAGGTTAAGAAGATTCCTGTTTGCTGTCTTGAAATATCTTAAGAAAGATCATGAAGAAGACTGAATCAGACTATATTCACTGTGGAAGGATGCAAAGGGTGGTCATAAATTGCAGGAAATAAAAGTCTAAATGTATGTGACGAAAAATATTTTTGCAAAAGGACTTACCATCTTTTGAGATTTCCAGACCTTAACTGGGCAAATCCTGACCAACATGATCTGGCCCTGAAGCTACTTTTGCTTGAAGCCAGAAGTTGGACTGGATGACTTTCAGATATCCTTTCCATCCTATGTTTTCCTATGTTTCTATATGCTTTGTGAGGGCATCTGCCTCCCAGAGCACTGCTTTAGAAATTTCTCAAGTATAGGAGACAAATTGCATTGTACATTTTTGCATCATGGAATGGTTTTGGTTGGAAGGGATCTTTAAAGAGCATCTAGTCCAACCTAGTTTCAGTGAGTAGGGACACCTTCAACCAGACCAAGTTGTTCAGAGCCCCTTCCAACCTGACCTTGAATGTTTCCAGGGATGGGGCATCTACCACCTCTCTGAGCAATCAGTTCTAGTGTTTCACCATCCTGTTTAATTGTAGAGTTGCTACTATAGCATCACCTGCTGACACAACTCACAGAGATTACTCCCTCAGTGATGTTTCACATGGAAGGACACTCCTGAGAAAGCTCAACAAGGTGTGACCAGCTCCCACAGAAGCCACACCCAACAGGAAGCTCCTCCAAGTGATCAGCTCCTGGTTGATATAGTCCTGGTCTTGCCCACTGCCCCAACCATGACCACCTGGGAGAAGGTGGAGCCACAAACACATAGGTGGGCCAGGTTCTGCCTCTGCAACCTGAACCTGGTAGGGCAAACAAAACATTCCACTAGGTTGTGACTCTTGCATAGGTCAACTTCAACTTAGGGCCCAGCACTTCAATGTGTTAGCTGAATGCATTCTAGTGGGAACTCAAAAGGTAATAAATGTTACCTAGAATGTATTAAAATTTTTCTATTTATCTTTTCCTTGTGGAGGAAGAGGTGGGGGGCAGGGAATAGGTGAGAGAAACAATGCATAAGGCAAATTAGGACTGAGCCATGTAATTGCATTCTAAGCTCTGTTCCATTTGGGAGCACAAGACCAAATTGAAGGTAAGGAATTACCCATAGTGAGTGAGTTACTCAAGGAAAAAGAGACTAACAGGGTACAGATGTCAAAGCAAGCCAAAGAAAACAATAAATATGAAATTAACTAAACCGAGATCCACCATACTCTTTGATTGTTATTGGTACTGACAATACACTGGCTGCTTTTCACAAGCATGTGAAAATTTAGCTTTTCTTCTGATGAGTTTACAACCTGAATTAGCTTTATAAGACCTTAAAGTAGTGGACAATAGAATATGAATTGCATCCAGTGTGTTGCTGTCCTGGATTCAGCTAGCATAGGGTTAATTTTCACCAGAAGTTGGGAAGGGACCACAGCCACGATAGACAACTCAACCAGACAATGGGTTATCCAATATCATACTGTCGTGTCCATGACATAAGGGCAGGGGCCAGACCCAACTTGGTCTTTGTGGTTTATATCACCTGCTTTACATATTGTGTCATTACTATTATTGCTATTACCGTTGTTTACTTCCCATTTTTCATTGTTCTATTAAATTTTCCTCATCTCAGCTCACAGGGTTTTGCATTTTTTTCCCTATTCTCCTTCTCATTCAGGGAGGGAGGTGGGTGTGAGCGAGTGGCCATGGGGTGCTCAGCTCCCAGCTGGGTCTAAACCATGACAGTTGCTAATGAAATACTTTGTTGGTTGTGTGCCAGAGGAAGGCCACTACTGTTGTGGTGAACATGGAAACATGGAGAGCAAGGTATGGCACTGCCTTCAGCATGGTATATGCTTAGCATTGTTTTCCATAGGTCAGAAAGTTTGAGGATTGCTGTGGTAAGATATTCAGGCATAATTTAATTGTACAGTTGCAAATTTTGCTTCTCCTCCATGAAATCATCATCAAGTTTGAGAAATTAATCTTTTTCTTGTCAATGAAATGTGTTGGTGACAGCTGTTATTGCAAGATTAGAATTAGAAGCATTATATTCAGAGACACTATTATTATTAGCAGCAAAATATAGCTTGTTTTATAAAGTGCTTTTCAGAAACAAAGAATTCTTAAAGCAATAAAATACCAAATGTGACAGAACTGGAAAGCAATCAAACATGAATGGCAACTCTTTGCAATAACTGTGTGGTCACTAAGATATTTTGTTATAGCTTCAGACCTATACGTAGTAGTTGTTTTAGTTATTCAGCAGGTATACAGCCAGATATTGCATGGACCCTCAATCATTTCATTAAGGGGGAATGCATGTATCCTGTCAGGTTCTTCTGGATTCTCTAACTGATCAAATTTAGGTATGGAAGGTATCTAAAGTGCACTTGTTCTGTTAGCACTAGTGTATCTCTACTAGTCTTGATTGCACCTGAGATGTGAATAAGAAGATTTTTTGTCAGTGAAAGTCTTGATATTGGAGTTAGTTCTGACATCTGATTAAATGAAGACACTAATCTTGTGCAGCCAGCAAATCCAGAAGAAAGTGTTTATCTCATAGCCACATAAATCGTATAGTGAAATGAACAGTTCAGTGAAATAAGATGAAAAAAAAAATAATAAAAGAAATTAGAGTTCAGCTTCTGAAGCAGCTTGCTGCTTTTAAGCTCATGTACTGGATAAACTCTGTTTAATATTTGAAACATTGCAATCTTAGAACGTGTTAAACGTGTTAAAATATAAGAGTGAAAGGAATTACTTCTTTTGCCCTATGTTTTTATTTCATAGAATCATAGAATGGTTTGAATTGGAAGGGACCTCAAAGATCACCTAGTTCCAACTCCCCAGCCATAGGCAGGGACACCTCCCACTAGACCAAGCTGCTCAAGGCCCCATCCAACCTGGCCTTGAACACCTCCAGGGATGGAGCAGCCACAAGCCCCCTGGGCAGCCTGTTCTAGTGTCTCACCAACTTCAGAGGGAAAAATTTCCTCCTATTTTCCAATCTAAATCTGCCCTCTTCCAGTTTGAACCCATTATCCCTTGTCCTATCACTACAGGGCTTTGTAAAAAGTCCCTCTCCAGCCTTCCTATAAGCCCTCTTCAGATACTGGAAGGCCACAATAAGGTCTCCCCACAGCCTTCTCTTTTGCAGGCTGAACAACCCCAACTCTCTCAGCCTGTCTTTATAGGAGAGATACTCCAGCCCATTGATCATCTTTGTGGCCCTCCTCTAGATCCTCTCCAACAGGTCCATGTCCTTTTCATATTGGGGGCTCCAGAGCTGGACGCAGTGCTCCAGGTGGGGTCTCAAGCAAGTGGAATAGAGGGGCAGAATCACCTCCTTCAACCTGCTGGCCATGCTACTTTTGGTGCAGCCCAGGATAAGATCAGCTTTCTGGGCTGCACTGGCACATTGCTGGCTCATGCTGAGCTTTTCATCAACCAGCACCCTCAAGTCTTTCTCTGTGGGGCTGCTATTTGGTAATATTTCTGGTAGTAGTTGAATTCCCTGGACATAATAAATAAATATAAATATTAAATAACAAATAATAAAAAAGGAAGTAATCATAACATCAGTGGTAAAAGAGAAGGAGCTTACTCTGAAAAGTAAATTGCATACCAGAGAAGAGATGTATTAGCTAATATTGTCTGGAGCTAAGCAACAGAGCATTTATGTGACAATTGGCCTCTGTTGTGTCTGCTTACATGAGCACTTTAATTCTGATGCTCTAAGCTGTCAGAGTATACTTGCAGAGAGGGAGTCTCAGCTAAGACAGAACTCTTGGCTCTCTGAGCTGGCAATATAGGGGTGGTCACTCTGGTCTAACGTTGACAGAGAACAAACTTTATAGTATAGTATGTTGCTAAATTTTGCTTCCATACTTTAATGACAAATAGCTTTAGTCTATCAACATAGCCAGAGTCATAACATAAAGCAGAAATGTGTCCTCACTCTTACAGGCTAGTTTAGCTGTCTTCCTACAAAGCTATGAAACAGACAAAACAGCTCTTTTTTGTAATGTATTGATGTGCCTCTTCTGCTTTATTATTTGTATAGCTATTTAATCCAGTACTTCTGGAGAAAGTTTAGGTCCACTTGTCTACCCATCAGATAAAGTAATAGAGCACTCTGAAAAGTCTATAGTCCATTAAGGCAAGAGACAGCTAACATGTAAAAGAAAAGATGTAGTATCAGAGGAAGGAAGGATAGACTAGTCAGTGACAAAAATAAGACTAAGAAATAGAACTACAGGGTCAGCTTCACATTTTAAATCAATGAACAAAAGTCATTGTCTCCACATTTGTTCTGATNCAGTCCTCTGATCATCTTTGTGTCCCTCCTCTAGATCCTCTCCAACAGGTCCATGTCCTTTTCATATTGGGGGCTCCAGAGCTGGACGCAGTGCTCCAGGTGGGGTCTCAAGCAAGTGGAATAGAGGGGCAGAATCACCTCCTTCAACCTGCTGGCCATGCTACTTTTGGTGCAGCCCAGGATAAGATCAGCTTTCTGGGCTGCACTGGCACATTGCTGGCTCATGCTGAGCTTTTCATCAACCAGCACCCTCAAGTCTTTCTCTGTGGGGCTGCTATTTGGTAATATTTCTGGTAGTAGTTGAATTCCCTGGACATAATAAATAAATATAAATATTAAATAACAAATAATAAAAAAGGAAGTAATCATAACATCAGTGGTAAAAGAGAAGGAGCTTACTCTGAAAAGTAAATTGCATACCAGAGAAGAGATGTATTAGCTAATACTGTCTGGAGCTAAGCAACAGAACATTTATGTGACAATTGGCCTCTGTTGTGTCTGCTTACATGAGCACTTTAATTCTGATGCTCTAAGCTGTCAGAGTATACTTGCAGAGAGGGAGTCTCAGCTAAGACAGAACTCTTGGCTCTCTGAGCTGGCAATATAGGGGTGGTCACTCTGGTCTAACGTTGACAGAGAACAAACTTTATAGTATAGTATGTTGCTAAATTTTGCTTCCATACTTTAATGACAAATAGCTTTAGTCTATCAACATAGCCAGAGTCATAACATAAAGCAGAAATGTGTCCTCACTCTTACAGGCTAGTTTAGCTGTCTTCCTACAAAGCTATGAAACAGACAAAACAGCTCTTTTTTGTAATGTATTGATGTGCCTCTTCTGCTTTATTATTTGTATAGCTATTTAATCCAGTACTTCTGGAGAAAGTTTAGGTCCACTTGTCTACCCATCAGATAAAGTAATAGAGCACTCTGAAAAGTCTATAGTCCATTAAGGCAAGAGACAGCTAACATGTAAAAGAAAAGATGTAGTATCAGAGGAAGGAAGGATAGACTAGTCAGTGACAAAAATAAGACTAAGAAATAGAACTACAGGGTCAGCTTCACATTTTAAATCAATGAACAAAAGTCATTGTCTCCACATTTGTTCTGATGAATCAATGCTGAACTGATTGAAGACGCATATGACTCAATTATAGAATCATTTTTAGCTTTAGTTAGTAAAATAGTATTAAAGTTTTTTAAAGAAAGTTGTTTTCAAACAGAAGCTTAAATATATAGGTTTTCTCCCAAAATTTTTCTGCCAATGATGGGTAACTTAACCTAACCATACCATCTCATTGTGACAGAATACCTAACGCTTCTGATGTCAGAGATTAGGTGTAGATCACCAGCAATCGCAAAGTTCTTTTATTTCTTCTTTGAAACTGTGAAAAGTTAGAGCTGGGCTAGTCACTAGACAAATGGCAGATGTTTTCTATTAATCCCTCTGCCTTCCCAAAGGGGAAGAGAAAGGCAATAAGAGAGAAGGATTTATAGATTAGAAAAGTAAAACTGCTTTAATAAAAGTAATAATAATAAAATGGAATATATACAAATATATACAAAACCAGTATTGAACCCAACTCCCCTGATGGCAATTACATCACAGTCACCACTGATGCTGTGGAGCAGGCACTGGGGAAGTCCCAGACTGGGCTCAGCAGCAGGTGGGAATGAGATTCAGGAGCTGAATTCTGGAACTGGATTCAGGGATATATGGGTCAGGATCGAAGTCAGAATGGACAGAGTCCTCTTCGGATGTTGACCGTTGAAGAAGATAGCTTGACCCTTGTGATCTCTCAGCTTTATACTGAATATGACATGTACAGGATGGAATATCTTGTTGGTCAGTTCAGGGTCACCTGTCCCAGCCACTCCTCCCCGCAGATGAGGCCCCTTACTTTCCGTACTCACAACCTGGCACACAATATTTATCAGTGACCTTGGTGTCTGCACAGCAGCAAGTCTAAGCAAGAGCTTTTCTGCATCCCAATGCTTGGCAGTAATTCTAAACATCAAGCATCATCATTGCTAGAAGCAGACGCTGCCTGTGAAAATATGCCATTAAGTTCAGACAGTGCAGTTAGTTAGAAGAGACTCAGCTGGAAAGTAAAATCACTGAACAGAATTAGTTCTGTTCTAACTCAAACCAGGACAGTTATCTAAACCATGGGGGTTTTTCAGCGGCACTTGAAAGGGTTTAAAACCTTTTATTCAAAGTACCCAAAGTCTGTCATTTTGAAAACTTGAATTCTTAAAATTGCTCATGCTCAGCACTACATATTTTTAGTACTGTATACCTTAGTACTCAGCATTTTTAGTACCATGGAAGCTTAAAGTCATTAATAGTTATGGATAATCCATCATTGTTACTTTTATCACAAGAAACAACCAGACCTAGGCCCAAGTTACAACGATTAATTTCCTGCAAGGAAAGCACTTTATTGCACTAAAATACAAATGCTATTTGTAAGCTGCACTAGTTTTCTGAAATTCTTAAAGTTGCTACTCATGTATAAACTTTCTTCATTTCCCTAGGAATGTATCATGTTTTCATGACGAAAACTGGGCTGAGGTTTGAACTCTATGTGCTTTAGTTTTTACTTGTACATGAGAAGCTATTTCAGAGAAATAGAATGGGAACTGAAAATCCTTGATGTCACAAAGGAGACAGTCAATCCCTTCTTTAGGAAAGCAAGCGTGAGGAAGTTATTTCCAAGGCAAGACTACCATCTTGTGGCATTTGTGTACAATGACTGGCTGAGGGAGTAGATTTTGCAGAAAGATACCCACACGAGGAAATAACACTTTTGCTTCTGGTTGTTCCTAAAAGTGTAAAGTCTTTGTACGGGCAAAAATTAGATATCTTTCATTAGCTGTTTGGATTCAAACTCACATATTTGACTTTATGTATGACTGATGTAACAAATGCAGACTAATATGCAAAAGCACAAACAAAAATGCTTGCTTTGTAGAAATCAGTGCTGCTGGAGATGTTTTCTGTTAAAGTAGAATCACAAACCCCAAAGAATTCTTTAGCAACAAGACTGTGCTACAGCCCCTCTGCTTGAGATGCAAGAGGTAACTGGGTGCTGCTTTTTTCTGGCAACAATACTGTTTGATATAAATAAGAAGCAAGGTAAGTATTCAGCTGATTGTCCTCATGAATGCTGAAGGTTTTTTTGCGATTGACTGCTATGGCTATGTAAGGTAGCTGATTTATTTACAGCTTGGTTTTACTGCATTTACATGCACTTCATGTGGTATGGGAATATAAATTTCATTTAAAGTGGAGCTTTCGTATATGGTATTTCATCTGTACTATGCTTGGGAGACATGCCTTCTTAGTGAAAATGAGATCAAAATTTAGTGTAAAATATGAAAGCTGGGAAAACCTGCCTTTATTATACATGGAGAAATGCTTAGATTTGCCATTTACAGGGCAGCCAAAGAAATTACTGCTTTACTATTTAACATTTGCTACAATTTCACAAATTATATGCACACCTTTGATACAATTTAACATGTAATGTCCTTGAAAACTAATATTTGCATGGTTTACCTCTAAGCAACAGCCTATTAGAAAGATGTCTTAATGACAAGGGAATTACTCTGCTACCAAAGCGTCTAATGATCTCTGAGTTGATCATCCTTCCAAGGAGGGAAGCTCAGGCTTCTTTGCTCATTCCTACTCTGCTACTAGGTGCAGACATCGGGGCTGCCCAACAGTGAATCTTGCCAGCAACAGCAGAGGGTAAAAAAACCTTTGTGGCTTTTGGGCTTTTCCCTGTCTTTTGTCACAAGGTCACTTGCCTCATGTACCAGTAGACCAAGCTGGTGCTTCGTGTTCCGTTGGTTGCAGATGTCACCTGAGCACCTTTTCTTGAGACTTCAGTGTGAAACCATGAGCAGAGTCTGGCAATGCCCTTTCTTGAGGCTGCTGAAATGCAGCTGAAGTGAGCAGGATGTGACCCCATTGGCCTTTCTTCTCTAGAGTAACCCAATTCAGTTGTGTCAGCTTTTCCTCATATATTGTGTGCTCTGTCTGCTCATGCAGGCCTTCTGGGCATTTGCTGTATCTTGCTAATGCCCTTGTTGGGTGAGTACTAAAGTGGACTTAATGTTCCTGCTGTGATCTTACAAGTGGTAGAAATGACTTTCCCCATCCTGCCTGCTTGAGTCTGATTAACAGCATGGAGAGTGGGAGTAATGGAACCACTATCAGGCACCTGTCTGAGGACAAGATGTCTTGACAAGGCAGGTACAGGCTGTAAGGACCTTCCAATAGCAACTGGACACTGTGTCAAATGTCTTGCTAAAATGTAGATAGAACATCTACTGTTTTAGCTCCATTGAATAACTAATTTCATAGATGAAAGCTATCAGGCTACCCAGACAAGATGCACGTTTACAGTTATTTGTCCATTTTACAGTACAAGAGATAACCAAAATTGGTGTAAAGCTCTTATACTCGGTCCAGATTCTTGTAGGAACACAAACTATTCAACTTTTTGCTTTTCTTCTAGTCCTCTTTATAACAACTCCCTAAAAATATTGATCATGTTTGCTGTGGGTTTCTATTTTATCATGTTTTGTTTATGAAAAAAATTGTAACCTTTAGTATGACTGCGTATCTTTTTTTTTTCCCAAATATTTTATTGCTGATTAGTGCTTGATATGACTGACTAAAAAATCTATGGACAGTCTTTTATATATTTCAGAGTTTCTCATTATGACTTGAAAAATGCTTCATACATAACACAAGGGTAGGCAAAGTATGTTTATCAATGTCACTGTCATGTTAATGCAATATGCAATTACAGTACTAATGATCATTCATTTTCCAAGGTAAAAGATTATTTGTGGGAATGCATTGTCACATTAAAAATTAGCAAAACAGATTCATTATAATTGCTGCAAAACTGACAGTTCTTTTTCACGATACAGCAGAATCTGAGACTTCATACATTTAACTAATCACAATTAGGAAAACTATTTGTTTCTATAAGTAAAATACGTTGCCTATAAGTAAAATAAATTGCTAACTACTATTACAAAATGAAGTGATTCCTGGAAATGTACTAATACAGATTAAAAGGACACTAGATATTAATACTGTAATTGCAATCTTAAAACATGCTAAATACCACACATGTTTCTTAATCACTTACTCTTTCTCAGGTAAGGAGTCTCAATCCCAAAGGAAAATATCCTTGTCCAACATCTCAAGCAAGGGGAGAAGGATCTCCTACAGTTCATCTGT
>VYZX01027399.1:29870-57151 GCA_013401335.1 Brachypteracias leptosomus | reverse complement strand
TTGAAGGCAAAAAGAAATTATAAAGCTGAAGTTGTCCAAAATGCGTTTATATTCACCTAGCTTCTGTTTAAAACAAGTGTGGGGGCATTCAATTGACTCAGGCTTTAAAAAAATCATTCTCTTACATATTTGAAGAAACCTTTAACACGACAGCTGGAGTCACCTGCAATGAGAAGGATAACATAAGACCCACAGGAACTCCTGCCATTTTCTTCAAGTCTTTTTTTTTCTGCTTATTTTCCACAATATCTCAGACATGTTAGTTAAAAAGAATAAACAAATTTTAAAAAGAGTTATGCATGTATGGGCACAGAATTCCTGCAAGTCCTGCCAGCCGATGGAGGTGAATAACTTAGAAAAAAGCACATATGTGCACCCACATCCATGGACATATCACATCAGATATCTCCCCTTAGCACATAAAACCAAAGGCTGAAGAACAAACCAGACCTCATGAGAGAACTTTCTCCTGCCTGTCTGCTAAACCAGGTGCCCAAAGTGGGTTTCTAAGTTCTTCAATTAAGAGATAAGTAGTATTGGGAGAAGAACAATGGGATTCAAAGGCCAGCATTGATAAACAATTGGCTAGTCAGANTTAAGTATCCTCCTAAAGAAGACATCATAAACAATTAGATCTGCAGATGAAGACTAAGAGTTCTTTGTAAGGATGCTGCTGCCTGCTATAAAAATGTGCTTCATTTTTATCAGGTCTCTGCTGCAATTAAGGGACTGACCAGTACTAGCAGTTACATAAAACCATTATCTCACTGGAGCAGTAGAAATAACGTTGCCAAGGTGATTCTGCTTTTTGTGATATTCTAAACATATGGTGGGAAAAAAACACCATAATACAAAGGCTTCAATCTTGCTGGGCTCAAAGGCTACACTTCAACTCTCAACTGAGAAATGGGGACTTTCATTACTATGATAATTTCAGGTAAAAGGGCCAAAAATAGTTGCTTTTTCAACAGACTTTAAAATGAAAATTCTTGCAAAGCCTGCAATATCTTAGCACAGCAGCAGGTTTTTATGAAGATAGTGTTAGTGAACATATTTGCATTACTGTATGCTTCAGTTTAAAAAAAAAAATAATATTCCAAGTTATGTTGGATTCAGATCAAATCATCCAGGCAAGCTTCCAGAGAGTGGGCCGTTTCCCAAATGACAATAATTTCATTAGTATACTTCCTGCAGCTCAGCCAACATGCTAAACCAAGCAATTGGTAGTAGATGATGTTGGCTAAATATTTTGTGCTCCTATAATAAGGGTTTGATAAGTGGTTTAACTCTGTTTTCACTCAACTGAATAGGTGATTTGCTATTGATATGAGTATGAAAAGAATCAAGGCAAGTGCTTTGTGTGACTGCACTTTATAAAGCTCTCCCTTGACTGGGTGTATTTGCGGTTATTGTAAATTTATCAGCTGTTTTTGCAGTGCAGAGATTGGCCACAAGTAGACATGAGACATGGGTGACACAGTTTTAAAGGAGTAAAAGAATTGCTTACGAGAAGGTTTCATTTGTGGGGCACAGAAAATAGGGGATATATTGAGGAAATCAGGCACAGGGAATATATTAAGTGAGGAAGATTCACCAGAGTCTTGGCACATTTTCACATCCCACTGTGATGTGGACAGCAGTATAGGTGTGTCTCCTCTGAGCTTTGTGCCTATAAAGGCAAGAAAGCTGTGCAAAGTCTCCTGAATAGAATATCCATCAATTTCTTCTCATTTTCAGCCTAAAATCTTTATCTCAAGTTCACCCTTCCTTTCTAAGTTTACTAGTTCTGTCCTCAAGTTCTTCTTGTTATTTTCCCTCTTCTGAGTAAAACATGAGTGAATCTTAAGCAAGAGCATAAGAACTTCACTGTCATCAGTAACATTATTGTCATCGTGTCCTTAACTTCCTCATGTGATTGCCATTATTTCTTTATCTGTCTTTTTTGGGGTGGTGGTTGTTAAATGCTATTTACAAGCCCTATCTGCAGCCCCATCAAATGTCTGAAGAACTGTTTCAGTATACATTTTTGCGTGATGGGATTCAGTTGTGAGTCTGCATGGCTCTGTCCATCTGCCCATCTGTGCATCTCTGTTATGGTAAATGCTTAAATGCAAGAATATGCAAGAGAGTTTCAAACACAAAAAAGGTTTCAGCATTTTTTTTTTTCCCATGGAAAACAGCCTTTCACAAATGATCTAATTTGTAATTCTTAGTTGTTAAATATCCCCTGCTAGATCTGCCCTCATGTATCATCAGATCTGGGAGCAGGAAGGCAAAATAGTAATGATCTTAAGCTATAGATGCTAAAACATGAGCAGTACAATAAATCTTTCCTAAATAGTTTTATCATTTTGCTCCATGCAGCAGTTCTACACATTTCCTGATAAATTATTATAGAAAATTGGCATCCATTTGGAAATTCTGAGTGTGAATACGATTTATTAGAGCAAAACACCATAGTAATTAACAATAAATTGAAAAATGCAGAGAAAAGTCAGCTTTCTCATTGCCTTATCCAAGCAGACTGTGTTATAATCCAAACCCAGTATAATACATATTTTATTCTCTTCAGCGTTGATAAAAATAATTATATGGAATCAGATCTCTTAGGACTTTCAAATTTCAGCTTCATTTTGTTGGGTCCAAAATGTTCAATAACCTTGATTAAATGCCAGCAAGGGATCTGAGTCTGAGACATCACATAATAAAGCTGAGTCAAATATTAGTTCTGCACAATCCTGGCTCACTTTACACCACCTTTGGGACTGCTTTAAACTATTACTACCCAGTGATTTCAACAGCATTGCTAAGACCATTCTGCTAGCATATTCCCAGCATTGGATTCCTAGGATTGTGGAGAATGTGCAAAAGTTCCTGATTTACCTTTTATTTTGAGGAGAGCAGCCCAGCTCCATTCATACAGAGTTTATATTCTGAGTGTGTCTGGTCATAATCCATGATAGTTATTTTTTTCCCATCAGCAAACCCAGGCTTCAAAGGAGGGGAAGGAAATTCAATCACACTTCCCATGAAGGATTGTCATGGTAGTGGGAGGAATGTAAAAAGCTTTCTTGATTTCCTAATGTCTTGGGGGGGAGGAGGGGGAAGGGGTAGGCATTCTCCTAATTTGTTCTTTTTCGTTGCTGCTAACCAAAACAGTCAAAAGCAAGCAAATTGGCATTAAGATAAATAAATGTTAGATTAAGGTTAAAACGTTTTGTTTAAAAAATTTTAATATGCTGTGTCTTTGTGTGCAACAGAAATTGAGATGAGCCGGGAAATATTCACAGGCACTGGAATAAGATCTTTTATGCTGCTCATGTGATAGAACACTTACCAGCTTGTTCCAAACAACATTTCCCCTTAATAATTCTAGGACATGATTTGGTAATTAGAGTAGTTGAAGGACCTTTCTCTGTAAACAATTAACATTGCAGCCTTCCTGTATTGAATTCACCTCAAATTCCTTTATCCTGGATCCTTCTTAACTTCAATTCTTCACATCAATTTACAAAGCAAAGCAAAACAAATGTCTATGAGGAAGGATCAGGACTAAGGAGCCTTTCTGTCTTGCAGTTTCATCTTCTGACATTATCTGAGGTTGGTAATTAAAGTCTTGATTTCTTCCATTCCAAAAATTAATATTTTTTTGCATATAGATATTTTTTAAGGGTTTTCCTTCTGTGCAGTTTCTAGAGTCAGTGAAAAGCAAAGCTCACAGTGTAGCTTGAAACTCAGCTGGACTACTGGCAGGTTTTCTATCTTCTCCCTGACCACTTCTTCTGATGAACCTTGTGTGTGTATCTAAGGTGTTCAATCTTTTATCAATTATAGTTAAAACTTGTCAAATTGATTTACAAGTTATTACAGTAGCAGATAAAGCAATAAACACATAGGCACGTGTGCAGTCCTGCAGAGCTGTACCACACAATCCTTGTTTTTCTCAGGAAATCCAGCCAAGGACTTCTTTTATTGTTTTTATTTTCTGGCTCATGCAGAGTCTTTTATTCCAAGATGCTAACACTAAGGATTCATTAACTATTTCAGAAAAATTTACCTTGTTGCTGGTGAATTATAAGCTCCTTTTTCAGCCTATGGTACATAAAGAAAAAAATATAAATAAATAAATTTTAAAAACATCATTGTAAATGTCTTACTCTGTTGTATGTTTTCCTTTGGAGGTCCACAACTGAAGCTCGTAAACATCTTTGACTTCTGGACCTGGATAGCATCTGTTATGAAGTTTAATGATGTAGGTTATAATGTAGTGAATACCTTCATTATACTGTCATACTGTTAACATCCTATCACAGCCCTGTATAGAAATTTGTCATGCTTTGGGACTGCGGTGTTAACAAGAGTCATTTCAGCTTCTTGGAACTGCATCTATTTTTCTGGTGCCCTCTTAACTGTGATGTAATCATATGTAAAGATGCCAAAATTGGATGATGCACTGACATTTCAGTTTGAGATTAAAATTTCAGAAGTTTCTTGAGATCACACATAAAGAGCAGCAGTAGTAAATTAATAAGAGTAATCTCTGTCATCACTTTGATTTATATATAGTACAGCTCAAAACCCAAGGATTGTAAAGTATTTTATAAACATTAATTAATCAGATCTCACTGCAACAACTCCGTGGAGCAAATATGAATTATTAATCCTAGGTTTACACATGAGTGAACAGGCACTTTTACTTTCTCCCCTCCATAAAAATATATACTTATGTATATATAACCCGTATATTCTGAGTTGTCTGAAAGGCTTCAAACTGTTACCAGTGTGTTCTCTCTTTTTTGTTTGGGGTTTTGGGGGTTTTTTTAAATAAGAAACTCCCCAGTAGTTCTTTATGTAAGGAAAGAATACCTACATTTACAACAAGATGTCTGGGTTGATTATCCCTAGAGAGCTGCTTCTCCACGAGAGAGAAAAATCCCTTTCCATCATTTCAGCAGTTTAGTAATTAGTTTAATGTATCTTGCAGTTGTACATGCAGGTTCTATTTCTTCAGCCACTCACAATTAAATATCTCTGATGGAGTTTAACTACTTTAACTGGGGTGGTGTTTGTCTATCCCTGTCTCTGGGCTAATTACGTATGACAGAAATTAGTCTGTGAAATAATTACAATAGCCATTTTTTCTTTTTTAAAGTAGTGTGAAAATAATCTATATAGGAAAATGAAAGTAAATAATAAAATTATAAGACAAAATTGAATACAGGTCGTATTCAACTGCAAATAAAAAAATAAAGTTTGTCAGTGTTATTGGGATGGATAACAGGCTTATTAATTTTTAGGGTAGTTGTAAAGTTCTTAGCTTTAAAAGCTTGAGAAACACTGCTCAAGACATTGTGATTCTAGCTCCTGATCTACTTCTGTCTAGGTGAGTAACCCAGAAAATGTAGTTTTTCTTCTTATTTCTTCCATTTTCCTATCATTTTTAAGGGGAAATTAGTTATTTTCTTCATTAATAAATGAAGAAAATCCACTGAAAGGAATCTACTTTTTGAAAATTTGTTTGGTGGTTTATACTAAAAGTAACTTTTCCAATTTCCATCCCATACCTCTGCAATATCACTGTTAGAGGGAGTCTGGGCCAAATTCTTCGAGGTCACTTTGCGATGATAATAGATAACTGGTGTTCTAAATAACCACTTTTTGGAGATTTTGAATGATGATGGAATTTTAAAGTTCATGTTTCTGACATCATGTGAGAACAAACAGGCCAAATGAGAGGGAAAGCTGGGAAGGGCTGGATGAAGTGCTGAGTCAGAACCTTGGACAGATATGTCCTGTCTGGGGACTGCACATGTTATCTCCAAATATATAGAATCGTAGAATTGTCAGGGTTGGAAGGGACCTCCAAGATCATCTAGTTCCAACCCCCCTGCCATGGGCAGGGACACCTCCCACTACAGCAGGTTACTCAGAGCCCCATCCAGCCTAACCTTCAAAATGTCCAGGGATGGGGCTTCCACCACCTCTCTGGGCAACCTGTGCCAGTGTCTCACCACCCTCCTGGGGAAGAACTTCTTCCTAACATCTAACCTGAATCTACCCACCTCTAGTTTTGACCCATTCCTCCTAGTCCTCCCACTACCCGAAGTCCTAAAAAGGCCCTCCCCAGCTTTCTTGTAGCCCCCTTAAGATCCTGGAAGGCCACAATAAGGTCCCCTCAGAGCCTTCTCTTCTCCAGACTGAACAACCCCAACTCTCTCAGTCTGTCCTCGTAGGAGAGGTGCTCCAGTCCTCTGCTCATTCTCGCGGGCCTTCTCTGGACACGTTCCAGCACGTCCATATCTTTCTTGTAATAGGGGCTCCAGAACTGGACACAGTACTCCAGATGGGGTCTCACGAGGGTGGAGTAAAGGGGGAGAATCCCCTCGCTTGACCTGCTGGCCAGGCTTCTCTTGATGCAGCCCATATCTTGTCTTATAAGTGTCATTTTTAATCCCAGAATGAAATGTGTGTTCATTCATGGAATCCTCAGTGAATCCAGTGGCTTGCAGCTGCTGGACACTTGGTACCTACAACTCTTTATATTCAGTCCACCAAGGCATCCATGTTGTGTACCTCATTTGTTCTGTGAGTCTGACATTGCCCAGATGTGTCAGGGTAACTGTGAATCTGCAGAGCTGTTTTTCACACATACTCTGCATATGTCCCATATTCCTGCATATTTGGCAGCCTTATTGAAGAGATTTTGACTCCTAAGGAAAAACCTAGCCAAATAGCAGAATTCCCGTCTTTGTCCAGTCAGGATTTTCAAGTGGAGAAAAAAATAGTTAGTCACAAGGTTGTGTTGACAAAAAATTCCCATCCCTGCTCTGTAACTGTTCTCCTATTCCAGGAACCCTAAAATCTTCTGGAGCCCATCAGTCAACACTGCTGTTTAGGAAGTCCTGCTCCTGTGTTCCTTTCTCCTCTTAGATTATCACAAACTGGATAAACAAATGTCTCATGCTTGAATTTTTATTTGAATATATTACAAAAAGCACAGTCTTAGAAAGAAGATGAGTGTAATGAATGTCACTGTGTCCTTTATCCAAGATGTAGATGAGCTGAGATGTCCTGGGACTAATCATGAATATGTCCTGGACAAATGAACCAGAGATGCCAAACTGTGTGCAAAACCCAAATAGATCTGTTCATACCATCCAATAATACCAGCTGCCAGTGGGTATTAATGGTTGAAATGGTCCACAAAAATCCTGACCAAGACACCTCATGAGACTTGTAGCAATAATTGATATTTTTGGCTGACCTCCATCTGTTCTTTTAAACTTGAAATTTAAAAGACTTTCCTTGAGCCTTGCTCATAGAAGTTGATGTCATCAACATATGATGGTGAGTTTTTGTACCAACGGATTAAAAATCTCACATAATGGCATGCTTACTTGCTTTCTGCCAGGTAGCTTCTATCCAAAATCCTAACGTGTCTCCGCTTTGTCATTTTCTGCTACTGGGTCAAATTTGAGCAATTTTCAAACCCCAACGGGATGGCCACAATGAAGAGCGCTGCCTGTTTGATTATGTGGGTTTTGGCACACACACTGTGCCAGCATTAAACAATCCTAGAAAATATGCACTACAGACATGACATTTATTGTATCTCAGCGTGTGGCTGTCTGTGGTTTTGATGGTTCTCAAACAATAGTATGTGAGCCAGATTGCATGAATAGCCTTGTGTTGTTGAACAGCAGTAATGAGGATGTCAGTTGAGAGTTTTAAATGAGCTTTCCTGCGTCGTTTAAAGGATTTATGTATGTATTGGGTCATTTGTCAACTTCATATTACATGAGAAGAGTGACCTATATTTTTTGTTTCAATGGGATATACTTGCATCTTCAAACAGGAGTGGAAGGGGAAAGTAGAGCAGAGTCCCAGCCATGCTCTCCTTGAAGTTAGTGGTGTAAACATAATAAGAAAATTACATAGATTCACTTATGGATAAGGAGATAGCTGTAACTAAAATTACTTGGTTCCCATCGACAATTGCCTAAATTTCATGTGCTCTGTGCTCCACTGCTGCTGCAGTAACTGTAAAACAATAAAACTCCCCATGTAGCATCGAATCATATATACCACAAGCCATGCAGATGCATATTTACAAGTGCAGTAAGTGCTGAGTCCAAAATACAAGAAGCACTTTGCCCTTAGAAAGGATGTTTGTTTAGAGGTTTTTATTTATTCAGCCAAATGAGATGTTGCTGAGTGCAAAATTCTCCATATAGTCACAAGCCAAAGAGAAAACCTTTGCTAAAGGTTTCACATGGTCTCACACCTGCAGCTGGCAAAACTGAGCCAGAGCTCAGCAACTAGAAAAATCTGGGATCAGGAAGGGGGAAAACAGAGATAAGGAGAAGAATAGAGAAAATTAATTTGTCACACTATAGCACTAAGCAAGTTTCAGTCAACCACTTTTTGGTTAGCCACAGGGGAAGAAAAAAAATCCCCAAATGTATCATTTACTTTTTCACTTGTAAAGGTAGTTTTAAAGCAGGTTGGTTGTTTGTACAGCTTCCACAGTCAGATGTCATGTCTTTCTCTCATATAGACCAGAAAAGATGTAAGGAAGTAGTCCATATTCCCTGTTCAGAAAGTCTCTTAGATTTCAGAATGCCATTGAAGAGTTTGCATTCTCCAGAGGGACCGAGGTCTGCTCCATGACTTTAGACCCTCTTGGGTGGCTGGTAACTCACCTCTGAAGCTTTTATTTCCTACTGTAATACCTGGGATTTCAACATGATCAGGTAAAAGGTATGTGGGGAGAGTTATGGTAAAATCCCATGTGAGAAACAAAAGTAAGAGAGCACCAAAAAGCACCACTGACACAAAATATTATGTTTATTTTCCTTTCTCTCTCTTCAGGGGAAGAATCAGAGAAGGTAGGCTTCTGATAAAGAAAAGTTGATTTCAAAATTTCTTTGAAGATCATCCAGAAGATGTAATGTCTAAAAAAGTTTATTATTTTCTTCTAGTTCTAAAAAAAAATAAATTAAAAAATTCCACATTTCTCAATATGATCTAGTTATTAGCACCAACTTCTGATGCAAAACCAAAGCATAGAGATATATTTCTACCCCAATGTCACGGCGAGGATTTCTTTCTAAGCAGATGCTCTCTCAGAAAAAGATTATAAAGACCTTCACTGTGGCCAAGAGAATACATCAGACATTCTTCTGATGGTTTTGTCCTTGTTTGTCTCCCTTTCTTGACATAAAAAATGGGGTCAGTCTGGCATGTGGATCTTTAAAATGCCTCCAGCATATTTCCCCACCTGCAGGTATTATGGGGTCAGGAGATGGAGGTTATATTTATCACTATTTCTGGAAACTTACATTATTCACTTTAAATATTTTAGGAATGATCTCACTGGAATCTGAATCTCATAGTGAAGTGAATTTCTCCTTAAATATTAATGAAAAGGAAAGCTGAAGGAAACAGTGCTGCATAAAAATCATAAGCTGTGTAAAAGAAACTCTTTATTAATATGCACCTGTGCTCCTGCGGCTGCTATAGACATAATCCTATGTTTAGAAAACATTAAAATAGCACCCATAGAAGAAATCTCTACAGCAAGCAGCCTGGTTACAAAAAGACTGATTCTGTAGACACATCACAAACTTGGCTTTGACTGGCTTTGATCTTGCTTAAAATAGGGATTTTCTTGCTTTTTTTTTTATAGCTAACAGTGAATTTATTATAATGACCTTTTTTCTTTTGCTTTTTTGTTCTCTTTCCACTTTGGTGTAAATCAAGTTAGAGTCAGTCCCTGTAAGTAAAGTAGAAAACTTTACTTGTTGTGTTCTGAGTTCAATATGTGGAAATTAATGACTTGGATATAAATAAAGAAAGTATTAAAAATATATTTGAGAAAAAATGTGTTAATTGACTTGAAAGGCTTTCTGTTCTGTGATAGGAAGCACCAAACGCCATTTGGAAGAGTTGTGTGGGAACACATTTCCCATCAAATTATTTTCTTTTGCCCCTCCAGTCTGTCTCATGACTGCTTCAAGAGCTGACAAATTTGCTATGAAAAATGAAGGTGAGACACCTGAATCTACCCATAACAGCTAATAGCCCAACCATCACCTGCCATGTCAGAGAGTTATTTTACGTTTCTTTTCTGCCTTTTACAGATCAAAGCCTCAAACCTTCTGATGTACGGTATCAACTCCTAAATATGTGCTGCAGAAGGGTTTTCTAACTCTACCGGTTGAAACATTCCCAGTTTGTACAAACAGTTAAATACTGATTAGAGATCAAAATTAAATCCAGATCTCCTTATGAGATAAGGTTTGAAAGTTATTCCAAGGCAGTCTTTGGCATTTTTCATCTCAATTCTTTCCTATACCCAAAATTTCAAACTGGAAAACATATTCCACAAAGGTGCCTGGTGGTTTGCACACATATTTCTGATACTTTTATTTATGTTTTTCTATGTGTGCGTGAGTAAACCTCCCCAAAACATATTCTTATGACTTAAATATGTATATTTTGACCCAGTTAAAATTGATTCAAATGCCCCAAAGTGAAGTATCCTCCTGGAAACTCAGCTCTGGAGCCACCTGCCTCAACACAAAAAGGAAAATATAACATAGGGTGTCAGGAGACAGAAACTGGGAGGGCAGCCCTTTGAGCATCTGTATTTTCACGAGCAAACTGAGTCATTTCTACGTGATTGTTTAATTTTTGTATGAGTCTTTTCATAAGCAGAGGTTAGAGAACATATTGTGTACGGAGAGGTTTTTACGAGGTCATGTTTCCATCTGGAGCTGTAAAAAGGCTGCTCCTAATCTAATACGGGGGCTACAACACAGAACAAACGGTGCTTTAGTGCATTTTTTATTGAGAATCAACCAGGCCCTTTTATTCTGTTTTTGTTTTCCTAGGCCTAAAAGCACCAGCAGAGGAAAAAGCAGCATCTCCCAGCACATGGGGGCTGCTAATCTTAGCCTCCTTCTGTGCGAAAACCAGCTTAAATTGACTTAATTATTTAATATCCCCTTGCTGACACAGGCTAGTAAAAATCAGCATGTTAATGCTCCTTTCTAGCACTTTCTTTCCCAAAGCCTTTAAGAAATTCATGAATATTTAATGTCACGCAGTCAGTGCAGAGAAGATGGTACCATTAAGGGTGAAACCAAATGCCAGTAGCTGTGTTTGCATTCCAGAGCTGCCCAAAACCTTGCAGTGAAACCTCCTTGAATGGCTCCTTGAATCCCTCACAACTCAGTCTTTATGACCAAGCACTAAAGGATTACATTTTCCTTGCCTTCTTTCCCTCTTTCTCCTCCTTGATTTCTGCCCATCAGAGAAGGAAATGGATCACTCAATGGAAGAATCAACCCATGGCCATGTATGTTATATTTAAGTCTGACATCTGTTCAAACCTCTGTAAATGGGCCCATGTTAAAGCATAAGAAGTATGAAAAGTATTCAGACTTAAACACAGGGAAATTATGTTCACTCACCAGGGAACAGCAAATCTAGCTGATTTTTTTTTTGTCTCCTATGTACATTAGAAAAAAGTCTCCATCTTTTTGCTTGGTACTCAGTATGAATTTGCTCAAGTAGGAGTGGTTGATTTGTTATATGTCTGTAGTTAATGCACACTGTAATGTACATGCTTTAAATTCTGCTTTTCTTGCTTGTCGCTTAAAATGAAATAAGCAGAATAATCCACCATATCCATATGCTTAAGAGGATCAATGTTTGCTGTAAAGTATTAAGTGTTCACATTAGACTCTGTAACAAAATGCCTATTACTATGGGGTTTTGATGGAAAATTATTTTTTTCATGAAGCTGCTTTTTCCATTGAAAATGTCCACGAAGAAAAAATATCATTTTGCTAACTCAGCTTGCCTTACTTCATATAAACACGGAATAATCTGACTGAAAACTGAAAGTGAAAAATTTAATAAGATTTTGCATCGCATTCTGGAAGTGGTGGTTTTGTTGGTACCCCGTCTTCCCATGATTTCTGGGAGTACAGTCCACGGGGAAGTATATGCTCAAGGAAACACCATGCCTAATCTGCTGTTAATTTTCTCACTTCTCTGAAAAGGCAAAATAATGAAAATTATTATTTGATAAGACAGTCTGGCCCACGAACATGATATAAGCATAAGGAATTCAAACCACATTAGGTTGCACAGAACACTTAAGAAAAATTAAGATAGCAGCAATTTCAACTATCTGACCAACTCCGTTATTTGTTTAAAAGTTAATTCTAAGCCCATTTGAAGATGAACCAATATTACTGTGAGTTTCCTTATTTTCCATTAAAATATTAAGGGGTTTTTAATCGTAAACCCAGATGTTAATTAAAAAAACTGCTGTCAAAATGATTGTTTTTTTAATCTTTCCTTTCAATTCTGACTAATCCTCATAGAGGACAGGACCCAGGTGAGTCAATTTTCTCAAGAGCAAAGACTGAAGTTTGCAAAATCACTGCTGTTAAAATAGAAAAACACAAGCTACCATCTAATGAAGTTCCCATGAAAACATTCATCTGTCTCTGCTTTTCATTTTAGCATGCAAATAATAATGCAATAATAAATTGATAAACAACTAGTATTGTTCCATAGACAACTAATATTATTTGATATAAAACTAATATTATAAACAATCATTTCCAAAGTTCATTACTTGTGAAAGATTTTCCATGAGCTTTATGATACATTTTGATAGTCTATGAGCTTGAAGATCTAGTTTGTCTATCATCAACACATAAGAACAAATAGAGATGGNGGTCTCACTAGGGCAGAGTAGAGGGGCAGGAGAACTTCTCTCAACCTACTAATCACCCCCCTTCTAATCCACCCCAGGATGCCATTGGCCTTCTTGGCCACAAGGGCACAGTGCTGGCTCATGGTCATCCTGCTGTCCACCAGGACCCCCAGGTCCCTTTCCCCTACACTGCTCTCTAAATGCTGAACCTGCTCCCATCACCAGGCATAGGTGTAATTTGTGCCACTCAAGACCTAATGGCATGTTACTTCTGACCCACATGACCGGTTACCTCTCCTGTTTGTGCGAAACAAGCTTTTGTCACAGACACTGGAGTTATTTCAACTTCTCTGTCACTTCAGAGTGCTGAGACCACTCCAGTGGAGACCAGTATTATATGGGACAGGATGGCAGCATGACTGGGTCCTCAAGCCACGATGCTGGAGAGTGGACACTACCACCATTTAGAAAACAACACTCAGGTTACTCGATGTGTTGCACTGATTCCATTTGCCATCTGTAGTATTCACCATTAAGTTTTATGGTGAGATTTAACAAATTGAAGACTGATACAGCAGAGTATGTGACCTTCAAATAACTCATCTCCTTCCTCCTTTTTGGCAAAAAAAAAGTAAAACACAATAAAACAGATGTGCAACAAATAAAAACAGGACAAAATTCCAAAAAGTCTACCATGGACTGAAGATGAGCAATAAAAGAATGTGATCCTAGAAGATTTTTATTTATTTCTGACAGCTTTGTGCAACCAGCAGTGCTTTCGTAATCCATGTGAACAGGACTACTGGAGCTGCCTCCTAGGTCCTGGGGGATGCTTTTGATCTAACAAGGCATTGCCATTATTAGAAGGGCTGTGGTGTAACTACAACATCATTGCATTCTGTCAATTTAGTTTTGCATGAACCACTTGGCTCGTGACACTCTGAATTCAATACTGTGCTCCAAATAAACTAGAAACAGAATAAATATTGTAAGAACAAAGCTGTCACAGAAACACACTCAGAGTGTTTTGACCCCATTCAAAGACCCTTCACTATAATTGTCTCTGACAGAAGGCTCCTGTACAGTAAGTACTTTAGTTGCCAATGACCTTAAACATGATTATCATTAGCCTTCTTGTAATGCTGCCTCTCCCTTGAACTCAAATTACTGTGCTTCTCAAATGGTTTTGAAAGAGTTCAGTGTTGTAGTTAGCATAATTCAAGCTGTTTTAATCAATGCTGTGTCCTTTACAAATAAAGCTGTGTTCTGTAATGCATGCAGCAATAATTATATCCATAATTTGTTATATTTATTGAAATTATTTTGACTATATTAATTTGAATTACTGTTGCAAACAAGCAGTAAGGAAATGAGCAGGTAATAATTTATGCTGATATATTTTAGTGTCATGCCTAAAGTTGGGTTTTGTTTAAGCCAAACGTTTGAATTAAACCACGTTACAAAGGCAGTAAAACTACTTTAACTTGAGAGCAAAACTCACCTACGATTTCTAAACCCTTCTAATCTCAGAACAAAATAAAACCATATGCTTTTTTCTTGCCTTCACTGGAAGTACTCAAAATTGATGGCATACCAAAGCACACAGTGGAAGAGCAGAGATTCCACCATAGGACTTCTCTGTGGAAATTCATTTCCAGCAGTGTCTGGGGCAGGTTAATTACTGTGGGGAACCTCTCATGGTGTAAATCAGTAAGTAAAACTCCTCTAGAAATAAGCCTCTTTAGACACATTTTGGAATTCAGTAATTGTGAGAAACAGAAACATTAAAAATAACGAGAAAGAAGCGAGGATTTCCTCAAACACAGTTTTCCAGCAGCCATCACATATAATTCCTTTCATAACCCACCCCCCACTTAAATGGGATATATTTATTTCTTGTTATCCTAAACAGAAAATTGTTTCCTGAACCCCACTGGTTTTATTGCTAAAAAAAAATCTAATTTTCAGCCTAAACTTATTCATTATTATTCTTTCTTTCCAGCTTATCATTGTCCTTTTTCATAAACATCCTTTCCTGGTGTACTGTAAGTTACATTTTTCATGACCCAGGAACCACAGACAGTGAAGGCTATATTTAAGATCAGTAGGAATTTATGAAATTGTTTCCTTAGAGAATTGATTGGTATTAATGAATTAATTCGTGCTTACTGAAAAGCTAGTTTTACTCTTACAGTAGATATCCTGAGGTTAAACTTGTGTGTTACTAGAAAATAATTGTGCAGTGCATTTACCTCTGTTTTACTAAACTTAGTCACATATTGTTAATTTGATTTATTTTATGCCAAAGTCATTTACAAAAATAAAAAGAAACCAGTAGCAATCCCTGCTCTGGCTAGTCTTGGAGAAACATCATTAATAACTCTTCTCCAGTAATACAATTCAGCTTTCAAAAACCTAATGGCTGCCTAGGTAGCCAGCTCTTTATCCATCATACAACTATAATATTCATCCCTTTCTTCTCAAGTATCACTGGCATTTCCTATGTGCACCATATCAAATGTTTTACTGAAGTCCAAACAAATGAGATCTAACATATTCCCTGGAGGAAATCAATTATCTTCTCAGTGAAAGACACTCAGCTAGTTCAGCTTGGTTCAAAACTGTTGTTAAATATTATAACAAGGCTTCTTTCTATGTCCATATTTGTTAAGTCTCTGTGGGCAAGCTACCAGACCTATGGCCTGTTGTAAAAAAAACGGGTTTTTTTCTTTTTTCTCAGATACAGTACTGTGTATTCTGTGCAAGGCATACTATGCCGTGTCTATATAAGTAAGGCATTGCATTTTTCTTTTTTATTTATCCTGAAGAATATATGCAAAAGATTGACCTTTTCTACTGTTATCCTCACTCGCATGCTGATTTAGTCCCTCAGATCCCATCATCAACAATTTTAATGGAGATTGGATGCAGTTTTCTTTGTATTGTTCCATTTTTTCTCCCTAATAATTAAATTCTAATTCACACAGGACTCAATTCAGGGAAAGTCTATAGTCCTTGTTAATACAGAGGGATTAAACCAGACAGTTGTGATTTTCTGTATTTGTAACTTGTTAACCTGGCTTTTTAGTTTTTCGTGTAGCCATTACATTTTTTCCTGCATTAGAACACAGGCAGGGACATCCAATGCTAAAAAATGATGCCTGGTAATGACATTTAAAGTTAGACATCCAAAACCTGGATATTCAAAGCTGATTGGGGGTTTTGGGGTTTGGGGTTTTTTTGTTTCTTTGTCTGGGTTTTTGGGTTTAGTTTTGTTTTTCAGAACTTGCTGGTAAAGTTCATGGGTTTTAGATTTAAAATATTATGATACCATTTCAAGACATTATTCGCATTGCTACAAAATTACAAAGGTCAAAATCCATCAGCATGACCTATGCTCTGTAAGAAGTCTCACTGAAATGTTGGATGGAAGACAGTGTGACATCCTTCACCTCACTTTCCTCAACTTCCTAAATTTAGAAGCAAACTCAGATTAAGCATTTTCAGATAAAAATAATCCAAATATTATTTGTGGAGGACAAACTTTGGAAGTCCCCATCTATCATTTACAAACGCATGGGTGAAGCCGTTGGACCTACTGAAGAATTCAATTTGCATAAAGCCAGCCAAAAGCTTGAGTGATAAAATGACCGACCAGCAACTGTGTTTTATTGTCCAGCTGCATTCTCATCCCAGGTCTCACTGGAATGACTTAATGTCTTCTCACCATGAAGCTGATAGGCAGTACTTATCTCCTAAAGGGAGCAGTGAGGAGAATTTCATTATAATGAGGCCTGTGATGAAAACAAAAAGCAAATCGCCAATAGGTATAAAACAGCAGGCACTAGAATTTATTATATCTGGGATTGTAATTTCACTCAGTTCCCCTCAGGGAAAGTTTCTGTCCTCTCTGCCACTTTCTCAGGAGTTCAGTCTCCTAGTTTTGCTCCCTAAAGTGACAGAGGGACCCCAATGTGTCTCAGTAATGCAAGAGTCTGTATGAAAGCTCTTCATTTCTGGAAAAAAGCCCTAAAAGCTTTTATGGAATGCTGCTTGTATCTTCCTCAAACTCAAGCATACCACAGAGAAGCAAAGTGAAAGCTTTGGTCATTGCTTGTGATCTTCCTACTCTAATTCTATGCCATTCCAGTAGTGATTTAAGACCACATGGCCTGACTAAAAGCAAGGAAGAGAAAATATTTTTTTAAAAAAGGACAACCTACATATCCTTTCTAATATAATGGGGTACAAAAACTCTTGTGTCTTCACAACTGCCTTGGAGCTGTCTCTTCTACCTTCCTGGTTTTGGAGGCATGGGGACTTTAGGACAGACTTCCGTGTTTCCCTATTTTACCCTCTGGTCATGTAATTAGTTTCAGCCTTTCTGTAGCCTCATCTGTATACTTCAAAACATAAATTTTATGGTTATCGCACTCTCAGACTTCAGTCACGACTCTTACTATCCTGTGGAGCAACGAATCATCACTACCAACCTTCCCACTGGTGTATTCCATATGGAGACCAAGAGTCGGTGTCTTTTTGTAAGACCAAGGCATCCTTTCCTTTCTAGCCTTTAAATGAAGAATGACACATGGAGACAATCTCCATAAATCTCTAATTAAATGAAACAGATCAGGGGGAAACAGGAGTTTATAACCCTCATGCTACAGTCCAATAACACTTTTAATCTTGAGGACATTGTTTTAACCTGACATCAGAAAAGCTTCATAAATTGTGTCTCTGACAATTGCAGGAACTCCTAGGAACTAACAACGGAGAAAAAAGTGAGAAAAGGAAACCACATAACAAATATGTCACTACCCAGCATGGCAGGAAAAAGAAAGATCCTGTTAACTCAACTCTACTGTGAGAAGAAAAGTAAGTCTGGAAAAGCACAGTGGAGTATCAAAAGTAAATAAAGGGGCACATTCATATGAATATTTGCCTTTTTTTGACTGTAGTTTTCTTGGAAGTTAACGTGAATGCTTTCAAATCCTATACTTCAAATTATACAATACAGAGTAGCAGAAAATCTATGATTATGCTTATTATGATGATGATGATTATCATCACTGTTGCCTAAAGTGTAGAAAAAGAGAGTAATCCACCCCAAAAGCTTAAATACCAGCCATTAAGCAAGAAGACACCACTTGTAAGCCTTACTTAAGACTGTTCAAGCCAGTTATAGCAGTCAGCTCAGCATACAGCTCCTCAAGTCTTCTCTGTTTTCTACATGAAGGTGAGTTTTAAGATGGTTTCAAGAAGGTTAATGAGGTGTCTCAGCAAATATTCATTATGTTGAACTTCTCCTATGTGTGCAAGGAAGCATAAGAAGAGAGGAAAAAAGATTGCTTATTTAAAATATTTGAGAGCACAAATGTACCATGGAAGGGAAAAATTTATTAAAAGTTGAAATGATTTCTGTATTATTTTTCTTTTTGTGAGAAGACTTTCCCAGAAATATCTTAGGTGTATCAGAAAAAACGTGAACATAAAGTATATATTCTAGCTCTCTTCAGCTAATCTTTTCACTGGGAAGGACCTTCATTCTCAAGGTTGCTTTGGATATTTAGAGATTTAGGGAATGAAAGTTCCTTGATATTTTCTAGTTTTCTTAACAGCTCCACAGGATCTACGGCAAATTTTATTTTCTTATAGACCTAATGTTATCCAGGAGGCTGTTGGATATTGTTTGCTACAGGGGCACATTGATGGCTTCTATTCAACCTACTGACCAGGACCCTCTAGTCCTTTTCTGCAGAAGAAAATTGTCCGTAGGTAAAGGACTTGGCAATTCCCTTTGTTGAACATCATAATATTTCTGTGGGTCCACTTCTCCAGCCTGTTGAGGTTTCTCTGAAGGTAGACACAATCTGGTCTATCATTCACTACTTGCAGTGTCGCACCATCATGACAATGTGCTTCATCTCTGGAAGAATCCTTCAACTGCCCAGAAGAGTCAGTCCTTGCATTTCTGAAGTGACAGTTTTTTAGCCTGGTTTCCTAAAGGAAAAGAATTCCCACAGTCATGATCTCATTCTGCCCGTCCAGCTGTTAGAAAATCTAGCTTCCTCTAATAACCTTTACCCTTCTTGTCAGGTTCAATAAAACTTGAGAGAAAGGTTGAATTCTCAAAGATGTCAAGTGAATAGTGAAAGAAAGAAAATATTGAATGCTACTACTGAAGCAATCATTTAAATCATCATTTAAATTTGGATGCTAGTTGCAGATGGCAAATGAACAGATACATACTTGCAGGTTGCCTGCAGTATATTCCAACTCTTTCCCAGGTATGAGCCAAAAAACACATAGACAGAGAGGAGAGGGGAAGAGCTGAGAAGTTGTGAAGAAAAAGAGTTATGTACAAAGATGGGGCTGGGGAAGAGATATGCATAATAGACTAGATGATTTTGGAAACATGAGAGGAAACTGATGGTACTCACTTATGAAGAGGTTTTGGAGTACTGAAAGATACTCTGGGAAATGGGAAATTGAGGTAAACAGGAAACTGAGAATCACTGGAAACAGTAGAAGGACTCAGGGTTATTGCCAGAAAAGTGGCAAAGGAGACAAAGGACATAAACCCGTTAGTTTCATTAGGTCCTTTACTCACACATCAACTTCTACCTGTTGTGGAACTTTTTTGATAATAAGCATTCTGACAAATTATGGCATAAGTATGTAATTTAATTTGGTGTCAGAGAGGGTGAAGGGAAAAAGTAGAGATATTGAAAACAAAAGAGAAAAATTAACAAGCTGAAAATATGTGAGAAATAGTTAACAGTAATTGAGGATGTAAATAGGGGGTATAAAGAAGCTATATATACTAAAGAATAATGGTTTTGTTTTAATGGGAAAAGGCCACTGTATAAGAGAGTTTAAAATTGTATCTTTGACTTTGATCTTGATTATTTCATGAGTCAAGATGTTGCCCTTGTGTTAAGTTTAACTGTTGAGCTGAAGCATTTTATTTGCAAATACATATTTTGTATTGAGTTTTTACTCTTATAATTGCAAATAAGACAATTAAACATGATTACTTTTTTGTAGGGAGATTGTGTTAGTGCAATATTAAAAGCAGGGGATAGTTTTATTAAGACGGCCATGAAAGAATATGTAATAGATGCGGAAAAATACTGCTACTGTCTACCATTTGCTTCCACACTTAGTGGGAGAAGCTATCAGAAGTAGATTAATGCTTCTGTGTCCTGTGCTGAAGTCCAGATCAAAATACTATATATCAGCTGGAGAGAGATGAGGAGCATTTGGCTATGACAACTTTTTAATATATCTCTTTATTTAAAAAAAACACTTCTTTCACCTGTTTGAAGTAGCATATAAACCAGTCACAGCAGTTTTTTGTTTGTTAGGATTGTCCAGGCAAGACACAGTGTCATAAAAGGACCACCTTCTTCTCCCTTTCATGCTGACTCTGGATCACCATGGAAGTGCAGTGCTATGCAGACATGTTTTTTGCAAGGATGTGATCAACTTCATTGTCATGTTCTGGTATCCTGTACTTGTTTGTTCCTTCTATATATTCTACCACATCCCTCCCAGAGGCTCTACAGTGTGCATTAATCACCTCTTCTGCTATTCACTGTTTTTATCTTGCTAGGAAATGAGATGGTTTCTATCAGTGTCCAGTCCAAAATGTCTCCCTTGGGCCTTGAACTGATTTTTGTTGACTAGCAAAATGTGGCTGTTGATTGTCTCTTTAACTGTCCTCCTTTTTACAGCTCAGACATCTCTGCTCTCCCTTTACCATCACTTCAAATACAGAACCCTGTATACAGCTCTTGCTGATTGGACACCTATCATTTCTTTTCCTTACTTCTTTTACCCATTATACAAGTAGTGATGTGGTCTACATCAAAGTGAACTTGTTTCCTGGGAGCTGATCAAACTCCTAATGGCATACAAAACACAATGCTTTACTTATGTTTCTTCTCTCTACACCTACATTTTTTTTCCTATCAATTCTATGATGCCCTTCTCTTGTCTCTTTCTACCCAGTTCACTGTTTACAACATCTGCAGCATCTTTTATCTCTTTGCTACCTCTTTTTCAGCTTCACTCCTCCTGTAGAAATCTCACTGGCATGGTGTCTTTGTCTTTTTTAGGCATCGATATGTTTGGGGTTTTTTTTTTAAAGTCGGCAGCTTATCCATTTTTAAACACATTTTTCTTGACAATTTACAGCATCCCTTCCTCTGGGTTATGTGTGGTGCTAGTACAACCAAACTATCTTCTCTGATATGCTACTTTTTTAATACTTACGCAATTTGTGTTTTCATATCACTATTGTTTATTTGCCTTTATTCCACTGGCAGTTTTACTTAATAAATCAAAAAATGTGTGGACAAATCAACCATATATTTCCACTCTGACATGAGTCTGGATTGCCAACCATCTGGCTTAGCTTATAGAAGAGGAATTTTTCTTTTTCTCTTTTTTAATTCAGCCTGTATGCCTGACAGAGCCAGCTGCTGGTTCAATTCAATTTCATCTCTATTGTAAAACCTTGTTTTGCAAAAGATGAAAAATATATCCTGCAAATCTTCAGTAACTGCATAGCAGGTTTGAAGGATTTGAAGGATCTTTCTTATCTTTTGGAACCATTCAGCAGCTGCTGGTTCTTGCAGGCCACTCTATTGCAACAAACTCTCCTCTGTCCTCAATATCAGCCACGTGACTTCTTGCATGTGAACTAAACAGCAAATACTGACTTTAATGTACAAAAGGGTTTTCCGTATCTTATACGTATCTTTGCCTAAGTTTGAGTGTTTAGAATAGTAAATCCTTACAAAATTACCAGACACAGTTTCAATCAATAATCACACAGTGGAAAATCAACCTCATTAATCATGTCATGAAATCACAATCACCATTTTGTAATTAGTGCTGTTCTGTTTTGGCAGGTCAGTGCGTTCAGCAAGGAGCTCCTGGTGCTGCAGGTGGAGTGAGTAAATTGTGCAAATTTATTTATATAGCATATACATGTATATGCTAATATTCAGCTTTGTTTTAGATCTCTGTGGCTAGAGTCAAAGTCAGGTTAATTGTAGCAAATGAGCCTCTTAGGTCTGGATCCTTGAGTCTTTTGTTCTTTTTCAATACTAATATTTATCAACCACTTGTTTCTGTTTACCAGATCCAAAGGAATTTGTCTGCTTTGTACAGCTGGTTAAGAAAAACTTTCAGCAGGGAAAAATGAAATTTTCTATTTGTATTTTCTCTTCTATGAAATCAAATTTGAGGGGAGAATAACTACTCTCTAACCTTAGCCATAGTCTGAGACCAAATACAGAAGTTGTGCCTGACACTATGTTTTCATTTAGGACCTTAAATTATTATGGTTGATTCTTCTGATTTAAAAAAGGCTGGGAAGAAATCAACCCACTTACAATTTTACCCATGAAATCCTGACTGGGGATATATATTTTTGAAATTATTTCTTGTTTTAAAAGATACCGTAAAAGTTACATTCTAAAACTTCTACAGGCTCTTATAGGCTTTATTTTTTATAAAAACTATTTGGACAGTTGACACTTTCCAGAATAGCTTGCACATTGCTGTCAGAATCTCTTTAAGAAGACAGAAAAGAGAAAGAAAATATTTCTATGTGAAATTCCCATTTGCCGCATGTTGTACTCTGCGTGAGCCAAGATGACTCTATCAGTCTCTTCCTGTTGACTTAAGTAAAATAAGGAAGTTTTTGCACAGTTTTGCATAGTCTGCTCAGAAACCACATAGTTACTGTGCTGCCTTGTACTACATAAGAATATGTTGTTTTGATGAGCTCTTGGTGTCTGCTGCCAAACCGAATGCAGAGTGCTTTGTTATCAATTCCAGCCAAGTGCACATTTCATCTTTCCAGTTCACTCACCAGCACCTTTTCCTTCAGTTTTGGTTCAGCAGCACCACAGTTCCCCAGCCTGCCTCGCCCCATTGCAGTCAGCTGTGTTTTCTGGCTGAGAACTGTCACACCACATCCCAAATCTTGCCAAGAGAAGTCCGTCTCCTCCTCCTCCCCTCACCCCCACCCCAGTCCTCCATGTCCCAGGTCATTGATTTCTCATCTAGAAGGAAACCTCTCTACAAAGGCTCCGGGTTTGTCTGTCTGAATGTTGTTCTCATCCACTTGTTATGTTTTATTTGGGATGAATGATTCCTGCTTTCCATACACAGAGATGACTTGTCTGAGGAAAACAAACAACCAAGCAGGATCAGTAATAAATAGAGCAGAGCAGTCAAGTCTTTATTTAAATGTAGGTTCAGACTTCCCAGGAAGTCTTTGCTACCACAATGAAAGGGCAGACCCTGTTTCTTACAATTTACATTCTAAGTCTGACACAGGATAAATAGGAAGAGAAAAAAAGAGATAGAGTAGAGCATCAGAAAACAACAAATAATGCATATATGTGTGCTAGTACTCCCACATCGTTGGTTGGTGGGTCACTTTGTAATGAGCTGTATAAGCACAGGAATTTGGGGTAGAGAAGGGAGGAGGTGGAGTCGCTTGCCAGAAAGATAAGAAGACTTTGTACATCTCTTTGGGTGAAGTTCAACTTTGCTAAATATAAACATCTTAAACATATTTAAGTTCTTTAGGTGAGCTTCTCTTTGCAGCTAATATAATCAGTGGGTGCATATGCTTAATTATTTTTATTTTCAAACAAGTGCTTTGGTTCTCTCTGTAGTTAACCACACTGTCTATTTTCTTAATTTTTAAAGGACTAAATATAGATGAGAAAAATCTCACCTTTTTTACAGTGTCAGCTTGATGAATTCTTCAGGAACCCTCAGAGGGTAAACTAGAGTATGCTTTCTAAGCAGTAGAGTGTGCTGGCATTAATTTTGATTACTTTTTAAATTTTTTTCCCTGCCTATTTTTAAAAGACCTTAAGGAACTAAAAAATGTTTAGAATTAAGATTAAACTTAGTCCCTGCCTCCTGAAACGTAACTAAGAACTGTCCACCCTGCCTCCTTCTCCAAGTGACACAGCACCATCAAGAGTTCTCATGATCTAATCTGAAACCCAACAGAAATCATTTTGTCACTGCTAAAGCTAATGGAAATGCTGCTTTGCAGCTACATATAAAGATCTAGGACTCCAGTCATGGGTTTATTGGCCAGTAAAGGGAGTCTGAGGATTTTGTTCCTTCCCACACCTATGGGCCCTTTGCATTTTTCAAAGTTATTGGGGCATTAGGTTTAATTGAACATACAACTTAATTACTGGGAGCCCCTCAGCCCAGAACACGTGCTGTGCACTTGCCGTTTGATGCATCTGTAACCACACAACTTTGCAGGGATGCTACTTATCAGGGATGAGTGCTCCTTGTTGCTGAGAGAGGCAATTTTCACACCTCCTTCCATCCTCATCCCAGTAAATCTGCTCTTAGGCCCTCTGAGTGATGACTCTCTGGGTGGGATGTTCTTATTTTTCCTACTGATACTCATACTTCTCACGTGGAATGTATGTCCTATGTATAGCAGGTCACCTCAGCCAGGTTATTTACCAAATATGAAATAAGAGTACTTGCGGCTGAGCTTGGTTTTGGCACAGAGAAAACACAAAGTCCCTTTAAAAAATCTTTTGTCATATCATAAGGATACTTGGCTATGAAAGAGAAAAGTGTTATTCAACCTAGAAAGCTCTTCCTGTTAATTGGAGCTAGTTAGGGATAATTCTTCACCCCAAAAAATATAATAAGAAAGGTTCTTTTCTTCAAGAACTGAGGAAAAATGTGGGAAAATAAAGGGAATAGATGATTCAACATGCATCAAATATATTCATAGCTTGCACAGTTACACTGAGCTTTCATAAAGTCATATGATAAAATTGCAAATACATTTATTAAGGTATGTTTCCTACTGTGTCTTCAAACCATATTCAGTTCTTTCACTAGGATGACAGACATCAGTGGAGCAGTGGAGGCTCAGTGCTAATGCAGGGAAATATAGCTCTCTCACAAACGCAGGAGACATTTAAATGGTACTGCTAGAGTCAAGTTTAACATTTTCAAATATATTTTTCCTCTCATATTTTCTGCTTCCACCTCTCTCTTCCACGCATCCTGCACTGCCACTGATCTTTCCAATCATGAGAAAATATGACATCTGAGCCAGGAAAACACAGTGTCTGCATTAATTTATTCTCCTTTCTGCATGGGAATTAAGCCAAACCGAAGGGTTTCCAACAGCCTCTCTCCCTCCCTTTCTTGTTTTTTTCCCTTGTTTCTTCCAGACGGTGAGTTTACAGAAACAGCTCAAAAAGCAGTGGCTGAAAGGTTCCCAGAGATGAACCTATTACTGCCAACTGATCGTATTCACCTGAACAGAAGCTATAACACTGATATATGGTGTCAGCAATAAATATGTTAAGAACAAAAAAGTGTTGAAGAAAAAGGTTTAACACGGCTTGAAAATTTTTTGCCATCTGTCCACTGTGATAAGGTCACGTCCCTTAGAGCCAGTTGGCTCCACGTTACAGTGGCTGTGTTTAACATTAAATGAACAATTTGAGACTGCAGTTGCTGCATATTTGTGATTGTAAGGATTTAAAACAGTTCAAGCAAATCCGACGCTCTACCAAAATATATTTATGTTATGGGTCAGTGCAGTTAAAAATATGCCTGAACTTCATCATAATTGGACAATTAATTTTCAATTCCTAGCTATTACAACAGTCATGCATTAAAAAATATATTCTCAGAATTGCATTTTTTAATTCCATGACCTCTGAAAATGTTCCTGCTATGGTGGATAATTTAACAAACTTTTGTTTAGCACAAGCATCAAGAAATGTTCAAATATCATTCCTTGCAATTAAAATAATGAAAACATTTTTGAACCTTCAGGAAGTCTCGACTTTAATTTGAAGCTAGTGAAATAACCTCTTCTACAGTCATTTCACTGTGATTTCTTATTCAAATGTTTCAAAAAGGAAATTTCTAAACTCCTTGGTGGGGCTTAAATATTTATTCATTAGAAAAGTTTAAGCTGAAATCTGTATGTCACCAGAAGAACAGCAGATGCATGCATTTATCATTTAAAGAAGGTGATATTCAGGAACACTAAGCATCTGGCCTTTTATTTTCTAACTCTTGTGCATACATTTATTCAGTTGTATGAGAATTATGTGGTGGCTTTGGTGCTCATGCTTGCACCTGGAGTTTGCCCTGTACAGTTCTCTGTACCCTACAAATTACATGATATATGTATTTTAAAGCAAATAGCAAGCAGGCTTTCATCTTATTTGTCAAGCTAGATCCATTCTTAAGAAATTCTTTTCTTCTGGGTAATTACTGGGTTGTCCAATGAAGACTAGTAATGTTACAGAAGTTTGTGCACTTGTCAATGATGATAATAGAAATAATCTCGTAAGCTTTAGGAAAGCACAACTGTATTCTTCTCTGCCACCAAATGTACCATAAAGGGAGATTTATATGGATGCTAACGATGTCTATTATGTGCTTCAGGAAAGGGACCAGGGAAAGCAAGCTGCTCGTTCAGTGAGACGTTATCACTGCTGGCATTCTGACACCTTTGATAAAAACAGTAGCAGCGTCACTATAAAATCTTCTTTAAAATCACCAAGTTTATATCAGCAGTTAGCCGGAGAAAGTCATAGACATTCATCTTGCGGGACCTTGCTGACACTTCTGATTTCCTCTGAAAGGTTTTAATTGAGGTCATCAGGTGCCATGAAATTTAGCATAAATACAGTTTAGGAGAGCTCAGTTCTGTTTAAGAATTACACAGTTAGCAGAATTGACTGGGGCCCTTCTGGCCCTGCNTGCCATTCATTTTCAGACCACTCTGAGTGCATAAGTGTTATTTTTTCAATCTTAAATCTACTTTCTAGTTTAGCATTCCCTTACTGAACTTCTTTGGGCCACTGTAACAGGTGTTTTGAGAAAGGCTTTGTTTAAGTAGTTTCCATTTGAAAAGAAGAACAAAAAGGCAATGTTCAAAATTTGGCTCTTACATCTTTTTACATTAAGGTTTTGAAAAAATTTTCTTTGCCTTTTCTGTCTCCCTCCTGGGAAGGAAGTGAAAATATTCATTATCCTACAAAAAGACACACAGAAAACAAGCAGCTACTACAAGCAGTTTATGAGGATGTCTGAAAAAAGATTCTTGTGAGTTAACAGCTTTATTTTAAAGGCCCAATGTTAAAGTAATAATCAGAAAATGACAAATTTTTGTAATTACATTTTTTTAAAATTTCAAAATACCTTTTTATATTAAATCAAAGTCAAATTGAAAGAAAAAGTTTAATTTACCTCACAACAGCTCATCTTCTAATATTTGCAAGCTGATTTACCCATCCTTCCTTCTTATTGACAAAGGATAATTTATTCCCAGAGAATCTGGCTGAAAATATGTTCAAAATCTGCTTCTATCTACGAAATTATCAAAGCTTTGGCAAAAATAAAAAGACGTGTACGCTCACAAACATCACTGAATACATATTATGTATGTAACTACGTATGTATATTGTAGATGTCTTTAAAAAGGAGATTTCTGTCATAG
>VYZX01027399.1:5036-22985 GCA_013401335.1 Brachypteracias leptosomus | reverse complement strand
TGGAAATAGAGAAATTCTACCAGGAAGAAAGCTCTGATGACGTGGAAATAAAATCTAGTTCAAAGCACCTTTAAATTATCATCAGAGAAGTACAGGATTAAATTTAGAGATTATGGAAACATTCCTGGGAATATGCTTGACTGAACTATTGCCATAAATTAAACTCCCTTTCATCTCTTAGCACTTTGGCAAACAACTGGAAAAAGAAAAATGCAATACTGATCAAAGTACACATGTACCTAATTACCTGATTTTCCATCCTTCCTCCCCTCTGTGCAGGCATTAATAATGAACATGAAGTACAGGAGTGAAAAAAGATCAAAAGAACATTACCTGAATGTGCATGCATCTCTTATACCCTTCTTTTCTTCTCTAGACTCACTTTTCTTCTCTTTTCTGCTTTTAGATGCTATTTCACATCTGTTATTCTTTTTTGTCTGATTTTGGTTTGACAAGACTTCATTGCACATACTGGGAACGTGACCAATGACTATTTCAGTGTGTTGCACTCACTTGATTTTAGTTACCCAAGCTTGCAAAATTTGACCACTGAATCTAAATTTGATTCGAAACGAGGACTAAGTTTTCTGATAGGTTGCAAATCAAGACTTCTATCTCAGTTTGAATCTGGCAGCTTAGGAGATGTTAGAATGGCTTTCTGATTCTGTGTGGGTTTTTTTCTTCCCTTCATGCAAGCAGAAGAACTCTCATGAGAACATCCATCTTTATGACAATGCCTCTATCTTTCCCTGGAATGCTATGAAAGAATGGCTTTTCCTGTGGGATTTCAGCTGCTTTCAAACTGTAATCAATGACAATCCACTTCCCCACCCAAACTTCACTTAAAACGTACAATAGGAAAAAACATTTAGTACGCAGTCCTTAACATCATGATGGAAATCACATAAAAGCTAGCATGCTGACCAACATCAGACTGTGCTCACCCAGCTTGTTTTATTTTTTGGTGGGATTTTTTCTCCATCTGCGCCTTCAAAACAAATTAAATGGTCTTTCAGACAGCATTTTATACCCAGGCCACAAGTTAAGGACTATCCATGTAAGCATTTAAAACATTTGATCAGTCTCCATGAGCCTGGAAGTCCTCTGATCTATGCATTCTGAAACCAAGTTACCTACCCATTTTTTCAGCCCATATAACATCATTTCCAGAATCTTCCAAATGCTGTTACTGTTTTGTGGATTTATCTTTTACAAACACAAATTCGTCCTTTGGTGTTTCTGCACAGTGCCTCTTTGTTTCTGTTATCTTAGCACTATTGCTCTAATAAATTTGTTTTAACCACTGAGCTTCCTTGTAAGAGAAGACCCTGGTTAGGTTGCCTTTACTAAATAAGAATAACTGTCAATGAAATTGCATCCTAAAGGCCTCTTTCATTACTTTCTTTTGAACTTCTGCATGCTTTCCCAGGGATTTGATTGCTTTTAGACTGGCACTTCCTAACAAGGCTTTTGATGTAAACTTTCATGCCACTGTTACTATGACAATAGTGTAATGCTGCAGCAGCATTAATTGGAATTTTGATTATTTCTTTGGCTCAGAAGACTCTGTTTTAATAACTGGTTCAACTGTGCTTCAGATCAATGCTTCAAGGCAAAGCTGAAGTCTTTATTTCCAGCAAATTTTGAATTAACTGCTGAAGATGAAGAAATGGGAGATGGAAATGGCATCGTAACATCAACACATCTAATATCCCTCATTACTGTTTATATGATTCATGACAACTAGTCCTTGTATAGAAAAGGGGCACATTTTCTTCCATACTGGGAAATTCTTACTTAGCTTTCTCTTCATATTCTTCTACCTACATTAACTTTGATTCAGATGATAGAAATGGCGAAAAAGCATAAACCTGAATTCCTTGTAAGAAAGTGTAATATGTTCATGTTTGATCTAGGGTGGACTGGAGGAACTTGCTATTATCTCTGCCAGCTATTAACATTCCTCATTCCTCAGAATTTGAAGATGCAGCGTATAACAAGGTAAGTCATAAAAGTTTGATGAGAAATATTTAACTTTTCCTGTTCCAGCTTTGTATCAAATCCTCAATTAGATATTGCCAAGCAACAGGAATGAAGAGTATCACAAAATTAATTAATCTCATTCAGTATTTCTTTCACCAGAATCAATCTCATGCTGCTTCTCAATAATTCATCATATATGACTATAGATAGGACTGTCATTTATCTATCTATCTGTCTGTCTGTGTGTCTGTCCCTCCACCTATCAATCACAGAATGGTAGGGGTTGACAGGGACCTCTGAAGATCATCTCTCTTTCACCCCTGTGAAAGCAGGGTCACCCAGAGCAGGGTGCCCAGAATTGCATCCAGGCAGGTTTGGAATCTCTACAGAGAAGGAGACTCCACAACCTCTGCGGGCAGCCTGGGCTGTTAGATATTTAGATATTTATTTATTCAGTATCTTTCTAGGTTGTTGCATAGTTCAATTCCTTTTATTTTTTTTTTTTTCTCATTTATATTTCCAAATTCCAGCCAATATCCTGTAAGAATCCTGTCTAATTACTGAAGATGGAAAACAGCAGGACCAGAAAGAAGTTAATTTTCCAGCTAAATTATGCAGGCTTTCTTTTTTCTTTCTTTCTTTTTCCATAGAGATAACAGTTGAAGAATCTCCTGGCAAAATTCTTAAATTTTGGAGATTTTTCTTTTCTGATAAAGCGAACATGTTGTCAAGAGAAAACCACACTTATTTGTGTTATGCCTTAGTCATGTAGCATACAAATCTTCATGCACATATAGGTTGATGAGTTATAGTCTGTTTATCTAAACCATTGAGTCAGCCTATTTGCACCATTACAATTAAAGTGATGTTTTTCTGAAACTTCTTTTCAAAGACATAAAAATAATTATCTAAATTCTTCACCTACAAAAGCTATAGTCACTATTCCCTTAATTCTTCAGCTACAAAAGCTATAGTCACTGTTCTTACTATTCTCTTAAGTGTTTCTTTTAGCCACAGTTTAAAAGCTCATCGTAGTTTGGTCTCCATAACGTACTGACATCAACCAATAAAATAAAGCATAATATACACATACAATGTTATAAAAACTTCTACCTTCTAAGCAAAATCCAAACACATGGTTGGTTTTTTTTTTCTGTATTGCAAAACCCATTCCCATATTATTGCAGACATGTAGGGATGCATATCTTCAAGAAATCAATGGGAACTGTCTTGAGCAGTTTGATCAATGGCTACCCCCACCCATTTCAGCCTGGACATTCGTCTCCTGTTGTTCTGCAGACAGTTTACAGATTAATAATGAAGCATAAAACCAAGTTAGTGGTAACATATGAGCAGGGGAGATGCAAAGCTGAACATCTCAAATTAAGGGCACTCTACACCAGCAATCCATCAGAGTGGTTTACACTGCAACATTTGTATAGTTTCTTGTGCTTCCCTACAAACACCCACAAATAAAGAAATACAGCTGCTTCTGGAGAATCCTCCTATTTTACTTATGAAAATGAAACCATTGGCCTTTTAAATTGCCAGTGCAATTGGCCTGATTCTACCATCAGTCATGCAAAGTAAATCAGAAGTCACTATATTGAATCAAGAATCTGTGATGATTTACATTGGCTATTAAAAGCAATTATTCTGTGCCAAATCCAAGACAGCTTTTATTTCTTTTTGAATTTTAAGGCTTTTTGCAAGACGCAGGAACAACAATACTACTGGGAAGAAAGTGGATTATTCAGGGTGGTAAAGTAAGTAGTCTACTGGGATCATTTGTATCAGTTATATTAATTTGAAATGACCTCATCTGGAACAATAAATTTAAAGTCTATCCTGTGAAAGCTCAGGCCATTTTAGCTGGATGGACACCTATTTTGCTCTAGTCATTGATTGTGAATAAAGTCAATGTTCTTTCTTCCTCAATCCCATCCTTGAAATAATGTCTAGAAACTATAAGAGTAGACTTATTTTTTCTTCTTCAAGACAGAGAGAAGCTACCAATCTGTGACTCCTTAACTCTGCTGTTATTTCTTATGTTCACACATCAGCTGTTCATTTTGGCTATCAACTTTACAAGTTTTCCAGGCAAGGCCACGTGTGTCAAGTCTTTCTCTAAAGCAGATGACACATTATCACTGCACTGAAGATGATAATGAAGACAAGAATAAAACATTTTAAAATTCAACATTTCACCTCCAATATCAAAATTAGAAATAAGAAAACAGAGAAGGTCACTAACAACAACAATTTATTTTTTAAAGTTTTTTCAGAAGAGCTACTCTAGCAATTTTGTTCTTTATATATATAATTTATATGAAAAATCTGAGTTTAAGTCTCTAGCAAAAAAAAAGAGAAAATCAGTCCAGTGGCACATTAAAATAAAATACTTAGATGTGGCCACTGTCTGCATATTCCATCATCTGCATTTTTGCTGAATATGAAGTGGTTGTCACAGTAAGAATATTCCAGGTTACAGGATAAAAATAGCAAGGATACCTTTCCAGTTACCTCCACATCAACCAATTATTCTAACTCATGTAAAGATATTTTATTCTAATTTCCCTGGGGTTCCCTGAAGATTTACTGGAAATTATGGTTTTGGACTAGTAAGGGGGGGGAAGCATAAAAAGAAGACTGACATTTTCTTTTAAAAAACATTTATACCTGCTCGAATAAACTTGCTTTGCATTTTCATCTTCCTGACAAAGCTAATAAACTGCAGTCAGAAATCATAAGTGAATCAGACTCCATTAAACATATGCAAACAACCAAGAAAAGCAGGTTTCAAGAATCCGTGTGAAATTTCACTTGCACGATGCCAGAAAGGACAGAGTATAGCAGCCCAAACCTTATAACCCAACAAAGACTTAACCCACTCAAACCAGGGAATTGATGCCTCTTAAAAAGACTGAAATGTAAATTGTGATTATTTAGGGGATTACATATGGATTTGGATTTAGTGTTTATGTTGGTTTCCCTATTTTGGTAATGTGGGCTGAATGTCATTAGTGAAATTAGCAGTCAAATACAGAGATCATCTTAATAATTGCAAAGAAGCTTTTTGACAAGAATCACCATCCCATCTGCTCACTGTATTCCCTGGTCTCTTGGCCCACCACTGCAACCCCAAGGCATCCAATAACCGCTGGCCATCTCAATGTCTCAGTCTGTCTGCTAGATGAAATACTGGTAAACTGTGTGTTGTTTCCTATATAAACGGATTTTTTTCCCTAAAAGTTTGGTAGCCATTATCTCACCCTGGTGAGACCAAACCTAGAGTACTGCGTCCAGTTCTGGAGCCCCTGTTACAGGAAAGATGTGGATGTGCTGGAATGTGTCCAGAGTAGGGCTNCTGACAATTCTATGATTCTAAAATTAAGGCTTTCAAACACTGTAAGAAAGGAAAAATAAGTGGAAAAACGATGAAGGCTTTCATTTCTACGTTACCCTTGCATCTTCTGCTGATGGGACAAATTTAGTGATGGGGGTTGGGTTTGGTATGATGGATATGAGCAATTTTACCTCTCTTTTTTATTATTGAACCAGAAAGACAGAAAAAGGCAGTTTCTGTGTAGTCTGACCATGAGAGAATAATATAGCCATGAAATCTATACAAATTTCAATTTTCTTTCTAGTCCTTATAAGGTCCTTTGTTATGCATTTATTAGGTCTGGCAGAAGGGTATAGAGCCATGTATAGCATCGCCTAACAATTCAGACCTGATTTGTTTTGCATTTTACCTGTGGGCATGCAAATATCTGTGCTGCCTGTATACTGGGACTGGGTTGGAGGACCTCAAAATAAAAAAAAAAAAGAAAAAGAAACAAAAACCCCAAATCCCTCCATTCCAAAAGAGAAAGGGGAAAAATAGTCAAAGTTGAAAAAGGAAAAGAGATGTCAAAGTTTCAATTTTTTGAGAAGTACATGGTCATAGAAAAATGGTATAGCAAATAATTCTCTCCCTCTTTTGTGAAGATTGAACAGTACCTCTTTTGTTATTTTCTTGTTAAATACAATGGCTGCAGGCTGATTAATGAAGAATGCCTTTACTCAGAGCTCTGTCTTTCCACAGCATTCTGCTCAAACCATGCCTCATAGTACTTCACATAGGTTTGGGATGCTTTTGTAGCACTAAGAAGATATCACTTTTCTTGGTGTCTATGAGCAACGAAGTTTAAACAACCGTTATCAAAATCAAATGCAACTGAAAACAAACTTATTTAAAATCTTTGAAATATCATGATGTTGAAAATACTCTCTTCAGTTACTGGGTCAGCCTCGGAAGAAAATCTTACAGATAACTAAACATAGTCACACTTGTTGAGAAGTCCTAATGCAACACTCACCAAAGCTAGATCAAATTAGTTTCATTAGGCTGTGCATCAAAAGAGTTCAAGGCCACTACCCAGACATAAATCAACAACATCACTGTCCAAATCACAAGGAAGCAAGGAAGAATCCTCACATCCTCACATATCTCTGTAGGAATGTGTTGCGTGCAGTGATGGATAAATTTGGTAAGAGAATCCCCTTGTGTTCTAGTCAATCCTCAGAGAGAGGGACTAGGGGTGGCTGGACTTATCTCAACAGCTATGCCAGTTATTGCTGTCACTACAGGTCCAACACCAGATGCACAAGCAGCCTGTCTGCTGCAGGTCTGCTCACACTCAAAAGAAGCAGTTGGGTGCACAAATAACACTGTTTATTTCACATGCAGCATATACAGATTCTTTAAGATTGCCAGTGATAAATGCACCAAGCTGCAGAATCGCTCTATAGATAGATTAAAATATGATTGCAATCACAATTTTATCTCCTGGGGAAAAACACTTGGTGTAGCCAAGGCTGCAAATCTCACCAAAAGGCTCCCTTCTTGAGAAGAACAGACCCCTTGATCTGTCCTGATGAATTTGATGCTGAATTCTCATCCACACCTTAGGAGTAAAATAAACCTCACATTTATACTTTGTTATTGTGCAAAATGTGGGGTTGGGACTGTGGTCAAACCATTGCAAGTTGGCCTTTCAGTTGCACAGACATTGATGACTTCCTCAGTGTCTTCTGGGACATGCAGAGAACTGCTGCAGTGGCAGAATGGTTCCACACCTTGCCCCACTCCATGTTCCTCCTCAGTGCCATGGCAACACAGACCAAGGGATCTTCACCCAGCCCCTGTGTCTGCTGTAGCCACAAGATGTGTAACAGCAGAGATTAACTTTGTGCTTTTCAATTGTTTGTGCCTCCCGCTTCCAACACAACATGAATTTTTCTGCTCTATTGCCTGATTTTTTTTTTATTTTTTTTTAAACTTCAGTTGGAAAGCCAAGCAGAAACAATAATCTAGTTATTCTTCCTATTCCTATTGGAAAGTGTCTTAACTGGTATTTTCTACCATATTTTGACTTTTCTTCTCACAGTCACAAGTCCCTACTCAAGGAAAAAAAAAAAAGCATAATTAAATGCATAATTAAAAGTGATGTTTTTACAATTATACAAAGTGATGTGAATATGTCAAAACCTCAGCAGAATCTGCTTTCTACCTTGCCCTAAGGAAGGACGAATGATACTATGCTCAGAGATATTCTGCATCCCTGAGCCTTAATAATTCTGTGAGGTATCATGGAGCAGAACTATAGCAAGAATGCTGTTTTTTGCCACTTGGACTTAGAGATAAAAGAAAAAAATTCATCTGTTTGCAATTTTATCTTCTCACTGAATACAACTATCCAAATGCAGTCCTTCCTTTTTGTAACCATGGCTGTACCTCTCAAATAAGTCCCACCATACTTTAATATACTAACCTCTTGCTATTTTGCTCATAGGTATCTTCAGTAATGTTAGGCTGAGCACTTATGAGGCACACTTCAAAGAGAATAGTGGAGTAATGTGAGCCTAACTTCAGCTGTAGGAAAGACATAAGAATTACCCGTAAGAGAAGAGAGTACAAGCCATCTAGAAGTGTATTAAAGACAATCAAAGTCGACTCATAAAAAAGGGATCACAGCTGAGAAATGTACTAGAACTGCTCGACATGTCCATTTTCAAATTGTACAAGCGAGAAACTGCTGATGAAAATTGCCTACATTTCAGGAAAGTACATGCTACAAGATTTACACACTGAAGAACTGAAATATAAATACAAAAATTTACTGAATAGACTAGAGAAGACATAAGAAATGAAGGCAGGGAAAAAGAAGCATAATTGAAACAATATATTAAAAAAATGTACAAGAGTTTGGTCCAGTGCAATTTGTTCTTGAAAACTGTTTTTTCTGATCAGACTTTCCTAAAATTTTTTTATTACTAGGCTGTCTCTTATACAACCAGACACATCTGGTACAGTTGTGGGTTTTGTACAAAGCAGTATCTATTATAAATGCTTAGAAAATTAGATCTCCATCTATCAATAAATGGAAACAGTTCAGTTTAAAGACAGTGGAAAGCTTTGGCTGTAAAAATCAGAATTAACTAGAGTGTGCTGCACTAGCAGCTGTACTCTTCTGTCAGATGAATCACTGTTAATGCTTTGCTTACTTGTCAGGATGTTGGATATGTAGGATAAATACCTGAGGTGCCATTAGAGTGTCAGGAGAAACTTCCAGAAGGCTACTGAATCATAAAGTCCCAATTCCAATATTCACCAAGTATTAGTATCGGTCTCTGTAGATATCTGGTTTAGAAGCTGAATCTAAACATATTGTTCCTCTTTCCTTGAATGCAATGGGTTGAAAAGAAAACAAACTTTTTCATTCCCTTCCCCCCTTATTTTTTACTAGTATTGTAAAGGATGATACTAAGTAATAAGGAATAATTATTAAGGAAACAATTTTAAGAGACTGACTTCTGCAGACTGTTACTTATCTTCTTTAAAGCAGTTTTATATTTTACTTTATTTGCACAGGTTAAGATGACTTCTTGGATTATGATGGGGTAGGAAAAGCTTTCGATATTGCTTCCTGAAAACTCACATAAACATTAGAGACTATTTGTAAGAGGTATTCCTCATTTTATTCTTATCTATTATTGTGGTTTACAGTATATTAGGCTATAGATTATTGCAACTATTTACTAAGGCAGATAACACCTTTGACTCTAATAGCACCTGACTTACAGTACATCACATGAATTGTTTTCTATTATCTGATGCTTTATATTTATGGTGGAGGTAAAGAAGAGATATCTAACTCCACAATTTTTCTGTGTATGTTGCACTACATCCATTTTTTTCTCTCATGGTTTCCTGATGTCAAAACCAAATACCTTCATAAAAATATAAACAAATATTTCAACATGGAAAAAGAGCCATGTTGTTCAAAGTGTGCTTGGAATATCTTACTAGCATGTAGTTTGACCATTTCTGGGCTTATTTTTAAGAAGAATACAGCTGACTTTGGTCAACAGAGTTCCTCAATTCACTGTAATTTATTAAGAGGCCAAATAAACTTGGTTCTGTTCTTGATTATCTGTCTGAAAATGCTAGCTTAAATTTGGTCTTGTTTAAATAACATTAAATCAATGGAAGATCAATGTTGAATATGGCACTGACTCTTGGAGTGACTGATCAATGGAGAACTTAGTGGGTTCTACCCAAGACTTGGGCTGACATCAGACAATTACATGAAAATAACCACTTGAATGCTAATATATTTTTTCTTTCCTTCACTTTGTTCTCTGACTACAGTCCAAGATGACAATTGCTGTATTGTATATGTTATAAAATATATGAAAAATACATGGCTATTGATTGTTTCCATAGGTTGGTGCATATTTCTTTGCCTAGCCCCACATACGATATATCTCTGCATCTGTGAGGCTGGGAGAAGATGGGAATGTTGTTATCCCTATAAGCAGTTTTTGCCATATCTTTTGACCAAGGGATCTCTGTCAGCTATTAAATTGTTCTATGGTCCTCAAATGTCAGCATAGGGAACACACAATTTGTAATTTTAAAAAATTATATTAATAAGTGACTGAATATGTACTTATAAGCTATGTTTGCAGAAAAATCAGCTCTGTCCCTGGATATTTACAGATATATTAATATCTCTCTAAGATCACGTGTCTACAGAACCACTTTAGGAGCATTCAGGTGGAGGAAGAGAGGTGTTGTGAGAGACCAAGGCTTTGTACTGCCAGAAAGCTTCTTCATCCCTGAAGATTCCCCCATCCATGGTTCATGGAAAGATGAGTATCCAATCTACAATTGTTGCAGGGAACAGTATAAGGAGATCTCCATTGAGAAATATAAAGAGTTTTTCTTATAAACCATAGGGTTTTAAATTTTTTTTACACACTGTATCTCCCTTCTTCAGAATCTTTATTGTAGCTGTGTTGAAGAGACAGGTACTTACAGTTTATGGCAGAAAGTTTAGAAATACCTCTTGAGGCCAGTCTGTGGTTACCCAAACTGCAAATTGGCCAGGATGCAGAACAAGTTCCTTATTGGACCTCAGAGGGGTAAATCCTGATCATCTCACTTTCGTATCACACCAGTGAAGTGCTGGGGCCTGGGCTGTGGGCCCTGAGTTGGAGTTGACCTATGGATGAGTCACAACCCAGCAGCGTGCTTTGTTCCCCAAGTGGTTTCAGGCACCACAGACAGAACCTGGCCGCCTGTGTGAGGCTCCAACTTCCCCCAGGTGATCATGGTTGGGGTGGTGGGTGAGGCTAGAGAGATATCAACCAGGAACAGTTTGAGAGAAGAAACAAGGAGCTGATCAGTTTGAAGAGAGTTCCTTTTGGGGCAGCTTGCTGAGCTCTCTTTCAGTGATGTGTTCCCCCTTAGCCTGAGGAAGAAGCGAGCTAGCAGCACAATTAGTGATAGAGTTGCTTGAGAGATGTGATTGCACTTTTGCTCACCACACAGAGAATCATCTACTAACCAGATTTTCATACTGCAGCTTGGTAGGTTTCTACACCAAGCATTGTCCACAGCACCTCTGTGTCAAGCTCTCCAGCCTACTGCCAGTAGAAACCTCAGAGCCCCTGTAACACCATTGAGTTACCTTCCTGGAAATAGCCCATTTTCTTACTTACTTGTGAACTAACTTCTAGACTTTTAGTATTGTCTCATAATTTCAGACTCTGTCTGCACTTTCAATGATCATTTTATCCAATCTGAAATTGTAAAGTCTTCATTATCGATCTAATATTTTCAGAAATTACCTTTGGAAGTAAGTGGCCCTTATATCTCCATCTTCATTTTTGAAGTCCTGTTTCAATAACTACAGTGATAGGTCATGATGATGGGAACATTTCTCTTAATTTCCATGTGCCCACTTTTAGACATTTTAAGGAGGCTACCTATATTCTCCACAGAAACAAAGATAATAGAAATCTGGATACCCTTATTGTAATAAAAAAAAAATTAAAATTAAAAAAAAAGAAAGAAATTATAGTCAAAAGTCACAGAAAAGTCCCAAAAGCACAAGTCTGGAAGCTGGTCTTCTGAGAGTAGATTTTCTGGTTTAATTGACAGCAGAAAAATTTGAGGTTCTTTAATTAGCTTCATCCTTCAAGTCTTTCTCAGCCCAAAAGTCAACACAAACTCCTTTGCTTACAAACATCAATACAGGGTGTGCAGTTAACCCTTGGAGCTTGCAATGTATTGAACTGGCCCGAAATGCTCCATTTTCCTGCATGACAATCTGTTATATCCCAGAGCAATTGCCAGCTGGCAGGCAATTTTCCTGTAGAAGACTTTTCCTCCCAGTAAGCGCTGTCATGGCAATATTCAACCACAACAATGTAGTCATAGGAAATTGAAAGGAATGGGCACTTCCCAGGCATGGCTCAACCCATCCAGAGACAGGAAGGGGAGATAAATGGCTTTTGGAAGTATTTCTATATCTTTGCCAACTAGAAATTAGACTACACACCAGAATTTTATGTGCATAAAACTTGTTGGGATAAATCTTACTCTAAACACTTGACTTTTGTGACAGGCAATCCTACTAACTCTGAAAATCATGCTGCCTGAGACAGAGATACAGTGAAAACCAGATATTGTTGCTCACAGTATTATGTGGAAAAGAAGAGGGAAACGTGGTCAGATTTAACACTTATGTATGACAAACTTATAGAAGGAAATACAAGGATTCAAACTCTCATAGGCAAGATTAAGGAACAAAGACACAGCTTGAAACTCCAGCATGTGTCCAGCAGTGTCACACTACTGATCAAATAAGCCATGTAGTTGGCCATGGGTATTTAGAGAAAATCCCCAGAATGCCAGCATCTCACCTTTTAGAATAGCCTGGTCAGGATCCAGTGGAAGGCATTATCTGTGGCTGTACTTTTACCAATGCATGAGGAGATTTCGAAAAATACACTTTTAATACCCTTTTGAGTCATTGTAGAACATCAGGGAAAAAAAGGATAAATTTCAAATGAAAAATCAGACTGTAATAACAGCAATGAATTCTTCTCCATCCAGGGAAAAAGAAAAAAAAAAAAGAATACTGCAAGAATTGCTTTGTGGTAAAATATTTGATATGATCAAATAGTGAATAAACACAAACTTCTGCCTTATCCTAGTTTTACCCATAGGGTATTTTGAGGCACATTGTGCTCTATTTTCAATATTGCTCAAAATTTCCAAAACTACCAACTTGATGGCAAACATGAAAAAAAATCTCATCCCCCAACTCCCTCTGTCATTTCTCTTCATCCCAGATTTGATGCCAAAAGACTATCCAGTACAGGTTAAAAAAGGAATTTGGTTTTCACGTTAAACTACTTAATTACTTTTGCTTTATTTTTTGTTCTTGTCATTTGCTCAGACAAAAGCTGGAGATGTTTGATGTATATTATTTATTCAGTCCTTGTGAACAAAATAGATGTTTAAAATAAGCTGGAATACTATTTCTTGGTATACACTCTCCTATTTAAATCACGTTCAAGTTTTGTTTTAAACTCTTGTTTTCCAATGCAGTTAATATGTTTTTCTCCCTAGGTTTCATACCTGCTGTCTTTAGACCTGCTGTCACTTAGTCATTAGTTATCCCCCTTCTCTGACTATTTAGCTTCTGATTCCAGGCCTTTTGCCAATCTTTTGATTTTTTCGTGTCCTCCTGTGTAATTCATTGTTTCAGATCAGTGAATTGTTTACTGTCTGTTATCCAAATAACAATTAACATTTCAGATAGAACTTTCCCTAAACCAACATAGACCAACAACAGCACCAGCACAATAATGAGTTTGTTACTTCAAGTTAAGATGTTTAAATATGTATATTTATGTACAAGTGTTATATATATTGGAGATCAAAAAGAAATTCTTTACTCTGAGGGCGGTAAGACACTGGAACAGATTGCCCAGGGGGGTTGTGGACACTCCATCCCTGAAGGTGTTCAAGGCAGTGTTGCATGGGTCCTTGAGCAACCTGGTCTAGTGGGAGGTGTCCCTGCCACGTACAGTGGATTGGAATTGGATGATCTTCAAGGTCCCTTCCAACCCAAACTGTTCTATGATTCTATGATATGTGCACAGATATAATAAAGACAGCTACATATAATCCTGCTCCAGTTTGAAATTTAGGTTCTGTGATAGTTTTTCAGATTACTTATGCCTGATAATCTATTTTAGTAATAATTTAACTAAGATGACAGTCATATATTCAAGAAGTCTTGAAATCTGTTGTAGGTCCTCATTTTGGTTCTTTCTTTTCTTTAACTTTACTCTTTTCCACAGATGATTCCACTGGTCAACACTGCATGTTCAGCAGCTGGAATATTGCTGTCAAAGATTCCTTAAGAGAGAACTCTCCCTTGAAACTGAATATAAATTTGACAAAACAAGGTCAGAACACAATGCTTGGTATCAACTCAAGAGCAAATGATGAATATGTCTGAGGAAAATAAGGATTAGTCTCAAATGACTATTGCATACAATGAACTCTGCTTCCAGACAACATTATTACTTCACATGAGGAGTGGAAGAGACGTATGTGACAAACATACACATTTACCTGCCTTGGTTATAATAGTGCTTTTCCTTTTTTTTAAATTAGTATAAAATCTCCACATTTGCAAATCATCAGAGTGCACTGTGGTAGCAGTAGGTAGATTCATGATTTTAGTCCTTTCCCACAATGGTGATTATAATCCATAATGATCTTGCATTTGATTTACAAGTCTGCCAGGATATTGACTCTGTCATGATGGTTATGCTGTTCACATTTGCAACAGCAATATTATATATAGATCAAACATTTTCCAGTTTTCACTTTCCTGGTCCTTCTCATCTCTCCTCCAAGCAAAACGAAAAGGTAATTAACACTTTTGGAGAATAATTATGAAGTTTGTGAATTTTGCAGCGTCAATATTTTTGCAAATGCTTTATGCTACCGAAGGAATTTATCTCAAGATACTAAAGGTGTGATACGTTATATATACTATGATACTCATTAAATGTCACACACTTTCCTTCAGAAATCTGTGCATTTAAATGCATTGCTTTAGGAACTAGACTTAATAGACTTTCTGCATAAACTACATCTTCTTTGTCTTTTCCATACTAGTGTCTAGTGCTCCACTGTCAGATAGAAGAAAGTAAATACATAAACAATAACATGACCAGTTCAGGGTAATATATTAACTTTATTATCACAATTTTGAGGAGGTTTGTTTTAAAGGTAGGACAAAGAAGCCACTTTGTTTCTTCTGAAGCAATGAGAGTGCAAAACTTACAGAATATAAAGAGCTAAGATGTTAATGAGCAGCCAGACTAAGATACCAGCATAAAAAGTGTGTATGTGTGTAGGAGGGAAATCCAGTGGTATTAATTGCATTATTCTGAAATAAGTGCAAAGCAAACGCTCTTCTCACACTTAGGCCTTGTTCTCACTAAGTTACCAGGAATCTGGCCTAAGCACAGAGGACCTTTTTATTAACCACTACCACTTCATCATATAGTCAGGGAGCAAAGACAAATCACCGTCTTCCTGTCAAATATACTGAAAAAAAAGGGATTAAGAGCTATAGTTTAAATTATAAGATTGAAATAGTCTTGATAATGCAAACATTTGCTGACAGAAAGACAGATACAAAGCAAACAGTACATGATCTCTGTCTGATTTTAGAGGTTTTACAACATGTATTGAAAATCAAGGACTCATCTCCCTGCAATGTCTAATTTCTGCTTTATTTTTCATCTCAATAGACTTATTTAACATTGTATGAGTTGTTGCTCTAGCTTCAGTAACACAAAGCTTTAGGCAAACCTTTTCTTCAGCTTTAATTCACAGTTGTCTGAACATATTTCACTTGGAAATACATTTTTGAATGGCACCAAAACCCAAACAGGAGACTAAAACTCCATGTTTAATTTTGACCTTCCTTAGGATTTCTTTTGTCAACATTTTTTGACTATTATTTCTGCCAGGAAAAGCAAAAATTGGCTCAAAGCAAATGTTCATGTGTTACTCAACATAAAAAAGATATGCTGTATTTGATGTGAATTCACATAGAAGTATGAAACTCTTATTAATTTAATAACAAAACAATATTTCCCTCCTGTTTCTCATACTGTCGTAAAAGAGGAACTCCTTCTAGAATGCCAGTAATCAGAAAGAGAAGTCCTCTGTTAAAAAAATGTAGAGAAATATCCAACAGTATCAGCCTGAAAGCAAAATAAAAGACACTTAGTCAACTTTGAAAGTCTGACAGAGTTAGTACATACCATTTTTATACTTCCCTTCAGACTGAAGTATATATATGTTGGGAATAATAATAATAATAAAAAAATAAAAATGAAAAAAATTAGAGCCTTGTTCTAACAATCTTTTTTTGTCAAAATTACCTTCGAAACCACAGAAAGAGACAGAGAACTAAGATTTACAAGGAACAGTCCTGAAAACGGGAATTAACTGTGTAAGGATTGATTTGTAGTATCCAGACTCATATCTTATAGTATTATCTCGTCAGCAGACACCAAGAGCAGTTGCAATAGGGAAAGCATAAAAACTCAAGGTGAAGAACTGGGACAATTGATCCCATCTGCTGACATTCTGATCACTAGCAAGGCTCCCTTATGATCAGCTTAAGGTTTCCTTGAACAAATCTAATATGTTTTCAAAGAGTGACTATTAAGAACAATATGTTTAGATAGACGTGGAGATACCTTATACTTCTAGTATTTTTCTAAGCCAGAAAAAAAGGATTTAAAACCTAGCTCAGTATTACATGTATGACTCCCATTGCAGTCCAGAACTTCAGAGCTGCAGTCCATGAAAACACAAGTAGGTGGTTAAATTAACTCCTTTCCAGTAATAATCAAGTAAGAGCTAGACTTGGTGAATATTGAAAGCAATTCCTAGTTTACATGAAGAGGCTATATCAGTTTACCAGATAATCTCCATGCATGTGCTTCTTTGGGGTTTTTTTAGCAGGAAATTTAGGAGGAGCTGAAGAAGCATGCTAGCACATACAAATCTGCAAAACAGTTTAAAGGGTAAAGTGCTTGAAGAGATAAGGGCATGAACTGAAGCAAAAGAAAGGTCAGGCTCCTAGAAAGTTCAGCTGAGAAAAGTCTATGCATGGAGGGTAACTGATGTGTTAAATGAAACTCTGGAAAAGACATTACTGAAACCTGCCTGACAATATCCCCACACTCCTTTTTTTTTTTTTTTTTGAAAAGGGAGTTAAACAAGCCCTTTGGGAAGGACAAGTGAAGATGAAGGTCCGGGAGGATGCTCAGATCCTACAGTGACAAGTACTTTATAGGCAGATTGAAAAAGAGAAGTCTACGTTTTTGTTGGCAGCAATACCATCCCTGTGCTTTAGTTAATAATGGTATTTTCTAGAAATGGACTTAAAAGTCCAAACTCCACTTTACCTGCAGAACTAAATCTCTTGAAGACAAGCAATACTTTGCACTGCTATACACCTTTGTGTATTCATAAGTGAAGTTATACATGTTAAATAACCAGTAGCCCCATTAGAAAAGTGAAACTATCATTCATCAGAATATTCCTGGTTGGAGTGTCACCTCCACAGCTCTGTGGAGCTGGGGACACAAGTGTTATGTGTGCTCCCTGGGGAGACAAGGAGCATCATGTTCACATCATGAGTGCAAGGTGTGCTCTTGCTCATTAGATTACATATCTGTCACAACACACTGGTCAACCTTTCAGCATCACACTTCCAGCCCACCCAGATAAAAACACACTGCAGAGCAGCCAAAAGTTTTGTTTTGGGGGAAAAAAAGAGAAAGTGACCAAAAAAGCTCCAAGCAATGGAACAGAGATCCTGTCAGCACCATTCCCTCCTCTACCCCAGTGTCCTCTGGTGTTCACACACACAAAGATGTCCACAAACAGTCGGTACAGTGCTTGCCATAAGCAATTTTCAATGACGTTCACTGTATTTTTGGAAATAAAGTCAAAGCACTAAATTTAAATTTTAACCTACAGTAAAATCAGACAGGTTTACAGATCTCAGCTGCCAGATTTACTCTCTCCAAAATTCCCAATCTTAACGAATGTACTTGGAAATCAATTTCCACTGAATAACTACCTTGTAGAGGAGGAAAACCCAGGCTTGTTGCAGCTTTCCTTAGGATATGTGAACACTCAGTGAAATCCTCCCCACTTGAGGGTTGGACTCGATGATCTCCAGAGGTCCCTTTCAACCCCTAACATTCTGTGATTCATTAAAACGCACCAAAGACAGGACGGCAAGAGTCAGTGACCCTAATGCTGTGTTATCTTATGCACCTCTTCAAAATGTATGTTTCTATTAAAATGCTGTTGATTCTTGTCTTTTTTTTTTTTCACTCTCTTGCTGATCTGATGTTAAGCAGAGAGATAACAAGAAGTTTAAGGCAAGAGATTGTCTTTTATGCTGCAGAACCTCATTGCTATGGAATATATAATAGATCCTTCTAAATGTATTGATTTTGACCTAGCAAATTGCATCAGTAGTATCGCTGAGCTGCACCAAACCCCTGGAA
>VYZX01027397.1:71691-94662 GCA_013401335.1 Brachypteracias leptosomus | reverse complement strand
AAAAAAAAAAATAAAAAAAAAAAAAAAAAGGTGGCAACAAAACCAATAGGAGTTATTTCTTTAACCTGAAAAGATGTTGAAAAATTTTCACCACATTTTCTACAACCATAAATTTGTATCCAAGCACTACTACTCCAAGAAAATCCACCAAAAAAATTATGTGGTTATGCTCGTGACAGACCTATCTGAATGCTGGCAACCAGCAGCTACACATTTATTCCATGTATAGCTTAATACTACAGGATGGTGGGTTTTCTTTCCCCCTCCTCCAGGAGATACAGAAGCATACGCTTCCCAAGATAGAATGTCTTTGCTTCTAATCTATGATAGCCTCTACAAAACTTGAAACCCTTGTGGTCAAAATACTGATGGATGAACAATCTTCTTGTGTAAACAAAAATTATGAACCAGAAAACCTGTGGTATAATCCTATGAGCAAACTGGCATATGATGTGGGAAAGCTACTGTCCTTACTGGGAACTCATTTGCCTTTAAACAACTGAATTAAAACCACACACAAAAAAATCCCACTATCCACCCAAAGAAGCTATCAAAGACTAATCATAATTGACATGCAAGAGTCACATGAACTTTATCCATCTTAAATTCACAAATCCATTTAATAGCAACCATAGGAAATAATCAATTGCACAATGATTTTCCAATGACAACTGCACACAGCTGGACCCCATGCACAACTACCAAAGATCAGTCTATAAGAATTAAAAACATGACTGACGTAAATCATGCTGAAAATTACTTTTGAAAGCAAAAACTCTTCCTCCAAAGGCACTATTAAGTGTATCTACAGGCAAGAATTCTATTTTGCTTAGTCTCCTCTGGCTGCTAGCGGTAACAGTGGTTTATCAGATGAGAATGGATTTGCATTATGAGCAATTAATCGTAGAACACATCACAAGCAGATTAGAAAAAAGGCATCCCTTTATCAGGAAATGAACTCTTTTCTTCTAAATTGTATTACTGACTCCCAAAGAGATCATAAAGAAAGCAAACAACAAGGACCCATCTGGAAGAGCTACTAGGAACACTTCCATGTTTTTTCCTAACCGGGCAGGAAAAATGGGCAGGGGAGGGAAGGACACAGACATACAAGTGAGTAGCTATCAAAGACAACTCCAAAGGAGCATGATAATGTTTCTATTTTAAGTGTGCATCTTTAATGAGCCCAGATTTGATATAAAAAAAAGTGTACACTTCTGACAGCTATACATATAGAATGCAGTGGGATAAATCAGGACAATGGAATTTTAACAAAGGTAATTCTTCTAATGTTCACTTTGCAAAAAACTGATGCAATGGCTACAGCTATGTCGGGCAAGCCCGGCCTTGCTCTACATTCCCCAGCTGGAAACTGGAGCAACATGCCATAGCTGCTTCCTGAGACATTACAAAACCCAAGGACGTCTAGGATCTTGGTATGATCAGGACAAATTTTTCTAGTGGTCCAGATACAGATCGGGGTCTTCCACTTAGTAACACCAAATTAAACTATTTCTTCAGTTAAGGAAATAACCTTGATAATAATGTGAATTAAAAAGTCTCAAAAATTCATTATATCTCAGATAAGAAAAGCCTAGTGTAAAGTTTTATCTGTTGGTGTCTGGTCGGATTTTTCATTTCTTTGTTTTTTTTTAATGACCTTCTAAATCCAATGACGTAAGAATGAACCATGACGGTAAACCAGATCAGCATCAGCAGGTTGCAGCCTTTCTATATTCTTCATTTATGTACAGGTGGTTCTAGTTTTGTTGCTGTAGTAGGAGCAACAGGGGACTGAGATAGAAAAATCACCACATATAACTTTTCCTTTCAAGGGCTCAACCTATAACCAGATCTCTGTACCGCTTCCTTTTTTTCCCCTGAGGAAAGGATATGGAGATAGAGAGATGAAAGGAAGTAATTTATATTCTTAATTCCTCATGTTCTGTGCTTAAAATTATTTGTGTGCAGTAAGAAATGCATCCTCCAGAAAAACAAATCAGCTTCCCAGAGACCAAAGTGAAAAACTGTCCCCTCACAGCATAGCACTGAAGTTAGCTGTATGCATTTCCAGTGATTGAAAATTCCACTGGAATTCTGTAAATACATTCCTCATTCTCAAACTCTCACTTATGTCTAAAATGCACTTTCATTATTTTTTTCCTAAAATACCACTAAGGTATCTGAATAAAAATTACTTACTATACATTTCAAGTCCTTTGCCATTAACTCTTTATTCAGAAGAATTATTCAAAGATAAAAAGATCCTATAGCTATACATCTAGTATATCCCTGTTCCAAAACATCCATACACATTATTAAGGAAGAAAAAAATTATGCTCTTTAGGAGCAGTCTGTTGGTTTTGTTTTTTTTAAAACTAAACTAATTTGATTTATTAATAGACTCTTTCAGAACATCAGCATATATTTTTAATTTTACAGGAATAAAATATAGTCTTTATTAATTATCTCTATTCCCACTGCTTCCATTAAGTGGCTTATTTTATCAACCCTATCATTTCAGCATTTGTACAAACCACAGATAGGCTTTTATGCCAGTAATGAAATTATTCTTAATAAATTCTTACCAGAATCATAGTTTGGTGGTTTCATATCTCCCTGATTCAATTCTGTGCCGTATTTTAATTTGTGATATTTAGCCCTGAAAGAAAAAAAAAAAAAGGAAACTATTAGTACATTTAAAGGGTATCTCTAAACACATAAATGTCACCTGTCTTCACTTGAAATGCCACTCCTTTCTTCTAAGTTAGGAACAAAACAAACAATTTCAGTAAGACTCAGATATGTAATTTTGCTTAATTATTTTTTCTAAGGTTGACACATAATTGCAAAGTGAATATTGATGATGATGAAGAAACATGGGTATCTATAGACTACAGATTTTTTAAAACATTCTTGCTACAGAAAAGGTTCCCTCCCTCTGGACATGGGCTACTCTCTGCTTCCCTCCCTACTCCATCTTTTTTTTTTAGCCACCACTATGCAACTTTTTTACTAGCCATGCCTTATGAAGAGTGACTGAGGGAACTGGGGTTGTTTAGTCTAGAGAAGAGGAGACTGAGAGGAGACCTTATTGCTCTCTACAACTACCTTAAAGGAGGTTGTAGTGAGGCTGGTGTTGGTCTCTTCTCCCAAATTACTAATGATAGGACAAGAGGAAATGGCCTCAAGTTGCATCAGGGGAGGTTTAGATTGGATATTAGGAAGAAATTCTTTACTGAGAGAGTGGTCAGGCACTGGAGCAAGCTGTCCAGGGAGGTGGTGGAGTCACCATCTCTGGAGGTGTTTAAAAAATGAGTAGATGTAGCACTTGAGGCTATGGTCTAATGGTTAGGAAGATGTTGGGATGAAGGTTGGACTTGATGATCCTAGAGGTCCTTTCCAATCATAATGATTCTATGATTCAGCACCATCTACTCTGTATTTCATATTGTCATCTCAATTAAACAAGCCTTTCCTCAAAATGCTGTGCTTTCTAACAGCAGCAGGCCCTTGGTTAGAACTATTCTGAGATTTAGCACTGACAGCAGCCCATCTACACCAGCTTCTCTTAAAGCTGCTAGAACCGTCACTTGATGAGTTCAAAAATGGAAACTTCTCTTACAAAAGTATTTTACCCTATAGAAGGCCTATTGTAATAAACTCCATAAAGCATGCCATACAATGACAATAAGAGTAGCTAGAAGAGAAAGGAAAATGCTTTTTAATTTGAAAAGCTTCATCCTACAGAGTCACTGTCTATAGACTTTTAAACATATAAAGTAATGCCACAGTAGTCCAGCATTACAAATGCACATGGAAGTTATTAAAGATTCATCAGTCTTAGCAACAGAGAAACTGAGGCAAAGAGAGCCGTAGCCAGTTTCACAATCTGTTCCCCCTTCTCTTGCACTCACTCTCCTTTTTGTCCCTATGACTGTTTTCAGCTAAACACGAAAATTTAGATGACTCAAAAAACCTTGATTCCCTATAAAGTTCTGCAGACATTCATAACTGAGTAGAAAAGCAGCACTCATACTAGTCCCTGTCGTGAAAGAAAGACAGGGAAGAGTTAAGGCAATGCTGGTCATGCAGCCTGACAGCAGTGGGACGCCCAGCTAGCACATGCACGCACGCAGCTCCAAGGGCAGTGTATGGGAGCCAAGTGTAAGGCAACAAGATACAGGCTACAACGAACAAAAAAGAAAAAAAAAAAACTCAAACCAATCCTCACATACACCAACATGAAAATGGGCTTAATTAGCTCCACTATTCACAAGGGCACTCTTCCACTTAAAATTTGTTTTTAAATGGGTGTGATGCTTCATAATTGTATGAGGCACATCTCACTAAGCTTGAATGACTGTATCAAGAACGATGGTAGATAATGTTTTCAAGTTACCTGCACCTCTTAATTCCTTCTCAGACATCTTCATTACATTACTGTTTTCTTTTGTCTTTTCCTATTTCATAAAGAAAACTCTTTAATTCTAACAAAATGGTGCTGAGGAAAACAATGACTGGTAGTTCTTATGCTTCAGTATCAACAGTACTAGTGTCCTACTAAGTCAGCTGCATTTTAAACATTTAATTCTGAATGAGAAGGGTAAGCACAGAGTAAAGAAATGCCTCTGAAGTGTAGCAACAGAGACAGAAGGAACTAGCTTCCTCCTCAAGAGCTAGAGCACTAAGCTCTAACTCAGCTGGGCAGCCACAAGCAAGGAAAGAAGAAAGAATGAAATAAGTGAGGGATAAACATTTTGGTCAGTACAGAAAAGAATAGCCAAGAATAGAACAAAATTAAAGCTGAATGCTCAATCGAAATATTTATCTTTCCTTTTCCAACTATTTCCTACACCTCAGTAGCAGAGAGAGGTTACCTTGACAAAACAACTGCACTTCATTATTGCTAAATACTGATGGTCACCCTCCCTCCAACACTAATAAATAGTAATGACTAATCAAGAACTAAGAGATTCTCTACTCTGTCACTAACCTACCTCACCAACTATAACACTACACTTCATCAAATACTTAAAGTTTTTACACAGTCATCAAGTGATCCTAATGCTTAATCTATTTTGATTTGACTTACCAAAAGTGAGCAAATACTAATACTTTAATTTGGATTAGTGACCTATACTGTGCTCTACTCAATTCCTGAAAATAATTTCAGAGGGCAGTTAGTTTTGTGGCATGAGGCATTTGCATCTAGTTCATGGGTCTTATATAAAGTTCCATTATCCTCTATATATTTACTAATTTTCTTATCAATGTTTTGTTAATAATTTTCACCTTTAAAACCAAAGTAAAATGTTTGCTAGGTTAACTGAAGGGATTATTTCTTGTTCCTGTTCTCCAAAATCCATTTTTCAAAAATTCAGCCTGCATTTTTTTAGACTGCTCAGTATATTTATTCCAATCTGTTTATGCTTATTTTAAAAATTCCTTTCCCTCTTAAATCAACAGTAAGACTCTTCTTTCTTCTTGTTGAAGTACTCTCCACTCGTTAAAGGCATTATAAAGTCAGTTCAGCAAAGTGAGATTATTCATTCTATCCACATTTCAAACTATTAGTAGCAGTTTTTTTTTAACTGGTTCCTCCTCACAACGCAACAGTTTTTAAAGCCTTAGTTATTCTTCATTACTTCAAGAGGGTAACCTACATGGTCTTGTACACCACTGGCCACTCATTTTAAGGTCAAACTGAACTAAAATTTCATCTTTCAGAAGATTTAACTTTGTATATCACAGGCAGAGATCAGTAGGAATACAGATACAGCAGAAGAATCACGTCCTAAAAAAAGATAGGCAACTAAAGAGCTGACAATCCCAAAAGCAATCCTTGTTTTTAATACTGCTGGGAAAGCTAAAAACAAAAAGCCATAGACCTTTGCCTGCAAAAATGACAAAAAAAACCCAATGCCAAACTTAAACCTGAATTTATTAGAATCAACTAGCATAAATTCAGATATCTGAGCAAGACACCAGTTAGATGTGAAACAGAAACATGAATATCATGTCAGAGTACTTGACCTGGTGAATTCACCTTCAGCTATGGTCAGTTTCAGAAGTTCAAAGGAATATTTAAAAAAAGAAAAATATAGATAGCTAATAGTCCATCAAGGAAGCATATTCTACACTTCCTCAAGCAGCAAGTATGAGATTTATTATTAGAAATTTTCTTATGGTAGAGCTGAAAATGTCACAGGCATGAAAGATAAACAATCTTCTTTCTAAAGCACATCAAGGAAAGGGCTGGAACACAATGATTCAGACTCTAGGATTGAAAAGGAGAGTCTTGACCATTCAGTTACACATACTGCAATCGGACGCTATGAAACTTCTCACAAAAGAAACTAATTCTTTTATATACAAATTCTGAATATAGCTTATTCCATTAGCATGTTTACGTTTAATCTATTTCTGCAATAACAGAGTATCTCCTGCCCACCTGTCATGAGTAATTTCTCTGCTCAGAAACCACAGTCCACTTATTAACAGCTTTAAACTGGCCCTCTGCAGTTACACTGAACTCTAGTTCACACATCAAAGCAGTAAGTTATTATCACAAAAAAAGCAAATACATTTTTTCTGTAAATAAGTATAAAGAAAAATCAAAGTTTCTCTAAGGTTTGCCTCATCTGATCAAAAACAAGGACAGTGGCTTCAGGGCAGGGGAAAAAGGAAGGAAACAAATCACAAAGATGAACCTTTATTACCTGAAACTTGTTCAACCTGGATGATTTACCTCTTGAAAATTACATCTAAATTATTAACAATAGGCAGAGACCAAAAAATGACTTGAAAATAACTAGTTGAAGGAAACAATTTTATAGAAGGTATTTTTCATCTGAAAACCAGCCTTCAAGTTGTCTGGAATAAAACTATTTTGGGCTGTGAAACTATGTTACTGGGCAGATGCCCTTACTCAGATACTGCTCTGGCTTTTGCACTTCATTACACAATTCTTTTTTGATTAGCAGTATTTTCTTTAAACTATGTGTCTTCCATGCAAACAGTGCTGGGAGACATTCAACATGGCTGCCACAACACTTCAAGAGGTGCTTAGGACAATGCTGAAAGCTTTGATCCTTCTCAGTTTCCTAGGACAGAGAGCAACGAAACTCTTCTGAATACTTCACACAGAAACAAGTTTGATCCCAATCAAAAAAGGCCACTATTTCTTGGAAATATCTGTCGCCAGACCTGAAACATCTGATCCAGCTGTGCTAAGGGAGTCTGCCAAAACATCCGTAGAAGATCTGGGGGCCACCGCCAAACCGAGACACATAAACAAGAACAACTGCCAGGAACAGCACAGCGAGATATTCTACCCAGGAGAGAAGGCGCCAGCCTTACACTGATCAGACAAACCAACGCAGAAAACACCATAAAATTAAATCAAGTGTTTCTCGAGACATGGCTCAGGAGTCCAGTTCTTTGGTTAAAATATGTTAGGACAGGAAATGAACTAGACTAGATGAAACAGAACATGTACTTGAGAGAAACAGTACTACATTTCAGCTAGCTCCTGAAAATTCAGAAGAAACAATGCAATTGTCTGGTGGTGGAGCAAGTATTGATAAAGTAACAAAAAAGTAACCCTCAGCTGTGAACAGCCTCACGCTGCAATCTACTGGATGTCGGCAAAACTACATCAAAACTGCTGCTGAACAAATGATAGTGCTTAACTACTAACTACCTCCTTCTAAGCTCTTTGCTATTCAGTGTATTAAGACTCCTCAGCAGAAATAATTGGGTTTCCTATATACAAAACAAGGTAATCTTACCATTACTAACATAAAGACCAAACAGTAAACTAGATTTGTCATAAAAACATGACAATCTGTAAGTAAAAATCATTTTATACCTTACCCACTATAAAACTATGTAAGTGCCATGAAATAGAGAACAATGACAATGCTTCCAAAGTTATTTATTTAGAGTAACCTTTGAAAACATTTAGCTGATAAAAGAAATGCTGAACACTTGCTATAGAGAACAGAAGCTCATAAAACCTTGTATCTGTGAAAAGCAATGTAGCTCATCTCTTGCTCATGGTTTCCTGAGGGCTTTGTGAACACTGACTACTCTGGGCCAAAATTTCATATTCCGTCAGGTGTTTTTTCCTAAGCCCTGACAGTGACTGCTGCATTAGGATTTAAATGTCTTAATTTAGGTGAATTTTAGTGAATGCAACTGGCAGGCATTTTCACTATCCATATTGAAGTTTGATTTTTTTTTTTTAATCCTACAAAGCTTCTCTGATAGCACATAGAAATGTATTTACATAGTCTGATAATTTTAGATAAATTGCTAATTTATCTGGGCCATGAATATGAAGTGTTAGAAATTTCCCTAAGTAATCAAGAATAGCTTTCTCAGTTTTGAAATACAAGAAATCTTACTGAATTTATATACCTTAGAGCATATCTTCAACCACACAAGTATGTACTCCATTACCTCTTTTTAAAGTGACTCTACTCTTCATAGTCATGCCTTAAATGTAAGCTTTTCCACAGCTGTAAATTGCAATCTCTGTTACACGTACCTGTGATATTTATCTGTGCCATTTGATACAAGGCCTGGGCAAAAAGGGTGTCTACCTTAAGCATTCCTCTGGGAGCTCCCCAAGGCGGAAGCAAGTACGGTGCAGCCCTGAGGCTGCAGCTCCACACAAGTGAGATGATGAATTGGCTGCTACTGGAAAGAGCCAAACTGGATGGTGAAAGGTAGGTCTGGTGTGCTAAAGCAGCTCATATACAATAAGCAAATCTCAATGCAGTATGTTGATGTACAACTATTTATGTCCTTTTTAAATTACCTAGCAGCAATATCCTATTCCTCATTTGCTTGTGTATATTTCTAATCTTATTTCTACTAATACAAACTATTTAAAAGACGTGTATTTTATTAAAGAGAAGTAGGAATTATCTGATCGGAAAATGGTATGTAAGCAATGATTACTTTGCAGTAGTCCCATAAATACACTCTTTGGTCAACAATATTAAAAGACATTCTACTAAAAAAAATAAAATAACTCGGTCTAAAATGAATCAGCTGAACAGAATGACTTCTGGAAACATGATAAAAACCTACTTTTCCTCAAAGGTTAGAACAACAGAAAAGTATATGTAAGAATAAAATGGTAAAGTAGACTGGGGATTCCTAATGAAATCCCCGTGAGCAAAGAACCAGACATTTGATTAACTGGTAAACACACAGAGCATTTCACCCCACACAATTAGCCTTCAGAAGGTATTTCTGTAGAGTCTATCATACTGAAAAGACAAAAAACTTAGAAAGATTAAAAACTAGTAATTACTAGACTGAAGACAGTTATCCAAGATTTCAGTTGTCAGAGACTACTACAAAAAGCTGGTACTTAGAACAAAAACTACACTGTAGTTCTGGGATATAATTAGGTGGAATTTTACCAAGGAAAAAGTATCTATAATTGATCGAGGATGTGATGTATTTGCACATTTTTGGAGCCATGCTATGTTAGCTGTTGTTTTTACCATAATGCAGACATTTACACTACTGGGTTTATTTAATATAATAGTATTTTTCTATTTGAGAACTGAATATATACAGAAGTATTTCTTGGGTTTGTCAAATACAAAGGCAAAAGAAAATATCTGCCTTCACAATTTCTTTGTCAAGTACTCATCACTAAAGCAGTGTACCTCTCCTGTTTAAGCGCATATTCCAGCATTTTGATTCTTCGCACTAGATCCTTCTTCAGATTTTCTTGTCCTTTCCTTTCACCTTGAAGAAAGGCGATCTGGGCCTGCAAAAGGAAACGTTCAATTTAGAATCTGTTTCCTCAAAAACATTCAGTACAGCTTACTTGTATGTGCCTCCCCTTACTTATTTTAAAATTTATTTGAACAGTTCAAAAGAATTGGCTTACTGTATTTTATAAACATTAAACACAGACAAAACACTGCATAGATAAGCCTTCTAAACTGCATACTTACTACAGATAAGAAAAAAAGTGAAGAAATAAAGCAATTTTAGTTTGACAGGGTTATTTCCTCTCTTGGCTAAACATTCAATAAAGGATAAGGAATCGATAAAATAAGCATGCAAAAAGCCTTCAGCAGATAAAAGCATTTACCAACAATAAGCAGAAGATGATAAAGTATTTCTGCTCACTATTAACTGAAGTCGTATGTAATTAGCGTACTGTTCTGTAGATACATGTTAGATACATGATACTAGTCAAAAGAACTGAAGTACATCATGTTCAGCTAAAAGAAAAATAAAACCTTGTTTGTAATACAGTGCCAAGTGCTAATTATAATACTTACTAAAATAGGTTAAAGAAAGCTCTCCAGAAATACTGTAATTAAGAGAGAAAAAATGGAAAACAGGGAAAGGTATTTTGGTGAGGGAGACAAGGAGAGAAATGATATAAAAGTAAATAAATGTCACATGGAAAAAGAGAGATTTAACCTTTATCAACTTCCAACAGAGAATAAGTATTTAGTTGCCTGTAAAAAGTCTCCTTTAAATAGAAAATTATGATATATACAAGATACTGAATCTTAACCATAAAGGCAAAACTACCCACTTCTGTACCTCGTGCTCAAAATCGAGTCCATTATAAGAAGCAGCTTCTCTTGCTCTCTCAACTCATGAATAAACTTTTAGAAAGAAACACCTATGGGCAGTCACTGCTTCATTCCTTGGCCTCACCTGCCTTTTAAGCCACATGTCATTTTCAGGATCAGAAACTTTCTGCCACCTTTGCAGCTAAGTCTCCAAGCATCTCATGTTTCTCTTGAGAAACACAAACAAGATAAAAGGCACTGGTCTAGATCATCAGCTGTTGAATATGGAGACCAGTAAGTCTTTCATTTTTATAAATGCCTACTGCAGTTCTATGAGCAGTGTTTTCTGTAGGTACTGCAGTCTGTACCAACCTCTAAGAAAGCCAGAGAGAAATGAGCAGGAGCATCCTCTCCTCACCTGCCACAACCTTGCAAGCAGTCACCAGGTATTTTAGTTAATGGAGACAGACGCTTCTAAGGAATAGCTTATCTGACTTCAGATTTTTACCCCAAGGTGCAAAAAAAAGCGTCAGTAAATGCCATTTTCTCTCCATCAACTATAAAGGGAATGCACACAACTAAATTGGTTGAATTTTGGACATCAAGCAAGATGAATCTTACTCCAAAAGACTGTTTGCTGGTGGCCAGCTAAAGCAGCTGCTCTAAAACATGACACCAGCTGACAGAACTTCATTGCTCAAGTACTGCCAGTAAACAGCTTGACAGACACCTGAAGAATCCTTAACCACCAGTCACCAGTTTATGATGAGTGAAAAACACTGGCTGCTCTCCAGTGAAGTCAGTCTTCACCTTCAAATGGAGGAAATGCATTTAACTGCCAACAAAACTTCAGCTGAATCAAAAGAAGGGCCTCTGTCACTCTGGCATCAAGCTTCTCCTTACTTAACACTCAAACTGAGATGAACAAAAAAAAACCAAACCAATTGAATTCTAATGTTTAAGGAAAAGTATAGAAGAAAAACATTGACACTGGAGTCAGCATTTCCTACCCTGAAGAATATAACTGTGCAAGAAGCATGTCAATTCAACAAGGTCACCATCCCTTCCAGTTACAAGAAGAACACCTCAAGTACATACAACTTAAGTTTGCAGTAACTGTACGGACACCCAGATTATAAAGCATATGATAGTGCACTGTGATAGTGATTTCTCTCTCCTTGTCTCCAAATAGGCCTAGCAAAAATAAACAAGTGCCCTTCTAGCCAAAAAGTGAGAGAGCATCAGAGCATGCCATTAAGAGTACTAGAAGATGATGTAAATATGCATTTGGCTGGAATGAAAAAGATAATCTAATGCCATCAGAACACAAGCTGAAGTGACTAATAATGTGACCTGCAGTCCACAAGCCATTTCTAGCTAAGAACGAACTGACTGAACCAGGTGGAATGAAGCATTTCTACCCAGTAGGTTGGGAAAGAACAGCCAGTAATGGCCTGGCTCACACACTGCTCTACTACAAAGGTCAAACCAGCATTACCATGCTAACACTGAGGTTAAAGTCATCTTCCACTGATAGCAGCCTAAACAAATGAGAAAAAAAAAAAACACAACAAAAAAACAACTTCTCAGTAGTTTGGACAGCTTACTTTTGTAAGAGAGAGAGAGAGAGAGAGAGACATAAATGGATTTGATTAAGAAATATCATACAACCCATCCTTCATGTGAAAATGGGCAGAGTCATTCTTCTGATACAGAGCAGGCCTGGCTCTGTGACTTGTCTAACTAATCATTTGAAAACAAAAATTCAAAACTCTTACCAGAAGCTTCTTAAGCATATAAAATAATGTAAATAATATTCCTAACTCTATCTCTAGAGCTTAAGCATTTACATCTTACAATTCAACATGAAGGAAAAGAACTGCGCTCTTCTTCCTCAGAGCCACTGGAAGGCTGCATGTATCATACACGTATTGCACAGGAAAAAAGAGCAATAGAAGAAATATTGATTCTTTGGACATCTTTTACTGTCACTCATAAGCCAATGCTCTTACTGATGTCTTAGAACTTTTCTCCTTCCTGGACTTCAAGGAAATCCTTGTGTTTCTTACTTGAAAAGCATGCAGCAACAACAGAGTGGAATTCATGGCCCAAGAGTCATCTCTCCAGCCCTTCACAAGCATATTGGCAGGATCTTTCAAGGTTACTATGTATTTTACAGATCAGTAGTTTCACTGGCAAATCAAGAAATAGAAAAGTGCACCACAGGGCTTGAGAATAATTTTGCTCCCTCTTTGGAGGCGGCAGAGTTTCTAGCATAGTTTTTTTTCCTGCTTTTCTTCTGAGTAGATTCTTATGTCCAATACTTATTATTTTTGAGAAATTCTGGCTCTAAAAATGAGAATGCTTACATTTGGTCATTTTCATAATGTACAAAAAGTAAGGAGAACATCCCCTCTCTTTCCCATGGGATGTTAGCAACCCTTTAACCCTCGTTTATATAAGTAATGGATAATTACAATTAAGTCAGCCTCAGCGGACAACAAAACATCAGTTACATATATATAAGCTCAAATTTTATTCAAGAAATTCTTAATGATAATATTCAGGTTTATTTGTAATGCACCTAAGAACAACAGTAAAATAGTAACTGAATTTTTATGTTAACAATAATGCTGTAACAATCCATGTGTCATAAGTAGATTTCATTCTTTACAATGTTTGGCAATTAACTGAAAATATGCAAAGGAACCTAAATGTTCATGCCATAAATGAAATAATTTGTAGTATAAATGAAAACTGGATAAATCAATGCACTGAGTTTAAATATCTAAAATGACAAATGATGAGGTCCAGCAGTATTTTCTCAGTTTCTAGAGCAAAACAGTGATAACTCTAGGACCATCATTTCTGATTAAATATTTAGCCAACACCTGTCTAGGTACATATTTAAAGTGTAAGAGGTGCACATTTAAACACAATTAAAAGTATAATTGAACTGTACAACTACAGTTTTCTTATAATTTGGATGTAAACAACAGAATTCTAGCAATAGATTGAGACTCCACAGGCCATTCTCCATGGTTGCAGCTCTAGCAAAAGTCAAGCGTGCAGCCTGCGCTACCTGAGGGAGCAGGAGGGCAAAGGCGGATCCCTCCCGCCCGGAATGACCTGCAGCGCTGCTCTGCACCTGCGCCTTGGCCGCTCCTGCGAAGGTTTGCCAAAAATTTCAAGAATTCGCAAATATGCTCAACAAACAGGTTCTGCGACAACCAACCTTCTAGCTAATAATGTTAAAATGCATCAAGTTGTAAGCTTGTCACTGCCAACCTCTAAACCGCCTACGGGGATCAGGCAAGCAGGCGGATTGTTCCTTGCCCGATGGGTGGGGCGCATCATCGCCACGCAGCGCCCGGCCCCGCCGGCTCCCCGGCCAGGGACCGAGGCAGCGTCCACCCCCCGACTGTATTCCAGCCTAAGCGCTACCAGCTACTGACCCACAGCTCAACTGTGAAACTAAAATCAAGAGAGTTGGGAGAAAAAAACAACAAAACAATTTTAAAAAAACAGAGAGTACTGGGAAGAGAACCTAGAACAGTCCATTTCAGCTACAATTGTACAGTCCAGTTTTGTCTGGGTTTTTTTTTTCTACTTTCTCTCATTAAAGGTTTGAGTATTACCAACTGCAACAAAACTTAAAAGCTTCATGTGCATCTGGTCTAAATTAATGGCACTGTAGCTATCTTAACTATTCAACTTCTTTACCAGGAGATTTTAAAAATAACATTCGTTATTATGTTAAAAAAAAAAAAAAATCTCATGGGAAACAACATTGTTGTTTTAAGAAATTCTCCAAAAGACTCCAAGGTCACATTACTGTGAAGTGGACAGAAGGGTGAGGCAATGTTTTAGGTAGCACTGGGTTAGAAACAACTTTTTTAAAAATGTTGTTGACTTCCTAATACAGGCTCAGCAGCCATAACAATATAATGAAATTGCATCTTAATAAATCTGTATTTCACCAATGTTTAAAAAAGTAAATTGAACTTTACACTTCCTGGAATCAGCAAACACAACGACAAGGATGTTAAGAACTATATTATATCTGCTTATCTCTTTAGGCTGACACCTTGCAACTACAAAACTGCAGGAGATTAAAAAAATATTTACCTTTAAAAGAAAAATGTTTAGAAAACCCCCAATACTATGGCTGCTAAAAAATTGATGCATTCAGTACCAACTTCTACCAGTTTCTGAATTCTACTGCTATTTCATGTTAAAAGGTAATTTATTTTTTTTAATTCTTGAGACACAAGAACTATAAAAAGCCTTTCATTCTTTTCTTTAAAATACTTATCTTAATATTTTAAAGTAAACCTCCCTTCAAATTTATTGAAGGTCAAGAGGCATCATTTGACAAAGTAAGAGCTACCAAGACACACAATTCTGTATATACAGGTTCTGTAACTCAACAAGGTCTTCACAGGTTGAGAGAAAGAACAAGGGAAGGAAAAAACTGCAAGAAAAGTATTGCAAAAAATGTCGATAGCTAAAATAGCTAAATACATATACAGATGAATCAGCCCGGAGCAGTTGTGCTAACCGGTCTACCAAGATCTGCAGGCTGCCAGGGTGATCAGTATTTGAGATTATAGTTAGCTCACTGAAGTGCTACATATTGAAGTATATTTGTAAATAAGTGTAGGTATGACTGGTGGTGGAGGAGAGTTGGGGGAGGTGAGAGGAGAAGACATAAAAAACAGGTACAGGAGAGGGGGGAAGGGAACTCTCAGCAGTCTAGTACAACTGGCAAACAATTTTTCAGGCACCACACTTGACATTGCAACATACACCCAGTAGCACTTGGTGCCCAGGAGAGGCTAGGAAGCTTTTGTAAGTGCCTGCAGCCATTAAAGATAACACAAAACTGAAGTGGGGCCACAGGCTGAGCGGCAGGCACCGAGGTGTATCTGGCATCGCCCCACACAAAGTGCTCCATCCCATTCACCACCTGCATGCTCACGCTGGACAATAGCGCCTTGTGGGACTAATGCACAGCACAATCTGCTGCTGGAAAAACTTTTGCTGGACTTGTCAGAGATGGTCTAAAATTGACATCCAAGCTAAGCCCTGAAAAAATTAAACCACCCAAAAGAGATCAAAGATTTACCTTACAGTAAAAATAAAAGATAGAAAAAGCCATTTACTTATGTTTTTCATCTCTTCAAAAAGATTGCTTAAAAAACAATTTATCAGTGAACTCAAAACTCCTAAAAGACCCTTCAGAATCAAAAATCATTTCGTAATTTATTCCCAGCAACACCTTGATTACTAATTTAAGCACCCCAGGAACACTTTTCTTTCTGCAGTGTGAAGTGTTTTACTAGACAGATCTCTGTTCAGATAGCCAGTCTTACTTTTATCTACTCTTCAGTGCTGCCTTTCACTGTTCTCACAACTGCACACATCAAAATACTTGCTGAGTTAGTCAAGCAATGTCTATTCAGATTATTTAATCATTCTTCATAAGAAAAAATTTTCTCTACTCCTCCAATCATTTTTGTAGTAGACTTAAAAGTGGTGGCCATTTTGGGGTTTTTCTGGTTTGGGTTTTTTGTGGTTTTGGTTTTGGGTTATTTTTCCTTTTGAGCCCCAGGAACATTGTTCCACGTAGACCAATGTAAGGCGAAAAAGAGAACAAGTTTTAAATGGGATGAAATTCTATAGGCAACATTGCAATGACATGTCACAAAATAATCACATATTATGCGCTGGAGTCCAAATTGCAAATGCTCAAATATAATTCCCTTCCACTTGCTGTACAAGAAGGCCAGAAATGCAGCAGCAGTCAGCACTAGGACAGATAAATAGACTTACAGCCCACATTTAAACTGAGACAATGGAAGTTCACAGGTTGAATGAATCACTTGGGGTATGGCAGGACAAGGGAGAACAAATCTGGAGGAGATTTTTAGATCTGGCTTTGGTAACAAGAAGCAGAACAAACCAGACTTGACCGCATGAGCATTTGCAAAGGTCATCAGCACACTCCCATTTCCCACTCCTACAGCCAGGAGTGGCTGCTCCTTATATTCAAGCATGCATCACCACCCTGAACTGACTAGAGCACTGAGTGAAACAGATACAAAAATTACTAATTTTGTCCTCACCTCCTGTTTCCAAGCTTGGGCATGAATACCGTGCATGCCATTTTTGTTCCGATGCTTTTGCAATCTTGCCCTATGTGACTGTCCTAAAGGGAAACATATTCCTGGCTATGAGCAGAAAAAATGCAGTCTTTCCACACTGCAATCTTAAATTTAACTTCTTTGTCACTGGGTTATTTTCAAAATATTCAGTAATAGTTAGCATATAGCAAACGTTTTTCAAATAGGAAAAAAGCATCTTCTACATGAATCCATGTACAGGCCCATACAGAACAGGTCACTGTGACAAAGTGAACCTTTGCTTTCACATTTCAGAGTATTCTTATTACTAGTGTAATGTCTGCAAAGCTTGGATCCTGAGCACTCTGAAGTGATTCAGAAGACCTGTTTCAAGCATTTCTCAGTATTTAAAACCAAAACATAACAATCCTTCATCTATTCCTGAATCAGTTCTTGCCACTTTTTAGCTAAGGGACTTAGAAAGGAGGACTTGACAAGGCCTGGCAGCTTTGTGAAGCCAAACATGTGAGTGGGTTGCTGAACAATACCTACTTTCTCAGAAAACTGTATACAGATACCAACTTTATTTGAGGCTTGGCATTTGTACAGCCTTACTTCTTTTAGCATTAAATTAAGATGAACCAAAAGTCTCTGGAGGCACATGTGATCTTCCTCAGGGAGTTTTACACAGCCTGTTCTAGAATAAATAAATAAAATTCCAGTGTATACTGAAATGTCTATAAAGGCTGAGTTATGGTTGCAACTTGTTGCCCAAACAGTGCAAAGTTACTCCTGATGCAATAAAACTGACATGAGCCAAGACCTTCAACAGTAAAAGGAGGGCTACGATTTGAGCAGGACACAGATATCAATTTAAATTATAGATGTGCACTAGTAAAGACACATATGATGTTTCACCATATGCTAACCTGACTGAAGTTTTTCACCTACAATATAACAGTTTTGCTTAATTTAACAATTCTACACCAAATCATGAAAATCAGAAAAACCTCTTCATTTTTAAAGTATAACTTTATTAGAAAAATGTTTGTAAGATTTAAAGGCTACTTGGAGATAATGTAACATTGCAAAACTCTGTCTGTTCATGCCATGTCAATATTTACAGCAGCACTTTCCTGAAAGAGTTAGGCTCATTTAAGAAATATTTTCATGTTTGAAATTGCAGGTTTAACAGATTTGAGAAGAATGGGAAGATCTGATGCTAGGAGATGCTCAGATTATTTATGCAATTAAAAAAAAGTAATATCAAACTACTCTAGGAACCAAGTACAGACCTGCAAAGAACCGGCCTTATCAGTTTGTATTTACATTCCACTTCTCTACAAAAGATACAGATTTCTATAACGCAGCTCCTTCATCACCAAACATTTACTCCCACTTTTCCTCCTGTCTTAATTTAAAACAGGCCTTGATACCTTCCTTATCAATGAGTCTATTGAGATTAGCTGGCAAACATGCACATCAGCAAACAGGAAAGAAGAGTACAGAAGCTTCCCTGCCTCTCATGAATTTGGCAAATAGAAAGTTTGCTAAAAGAACTTGGCAAAAGAAAGAATATCTAGTAGTCACTGAGAACCATTTAGCATCACCTTTCCCAACCAAACACGACTCAGGATTGTGATTGTGGTTTACCTTCTTCTGCCTTTCTTTTGATTTATCTGATGCATTTAAAACAATAAAGTTGAAAATACTGTCTTTCTGGGGTGGAGAGGAATTTAACACTGTTTTCTTTGTAATATCTGCCTTATAAGAAAAAATGGTTTATCTAAGACTTCTACAGCACTTATGCCAATTCATCTTTCAGAGAGAATCACAGAGATCAGACCCACATCATCTTATTTGAAAAACTTATACAAAACTTGTTCAAACTGTGTTTTATCCTCTATTTTACTGGCCAAACCAAATCTTTAGGAGTTTTTCATTAATTAAAATAACTTATTTCATCAACTCACTGCCCATTACTTTTTCTCTGAACAGTATTTCAGATTATACAGCTACCAGAAAGTTTTTTAACTAGAAAATTAACCTAATAAGAGGACCATTATCCAAAAGCCAAACTGTAAATATCAACTATTTCTGAATCAAGTAACAAATGTCCTAAACCACACTATAAATAGCCAGAGCCATCTGTCTGATTTGCCCCTTCTCATTACTTTAACTTGTCTTTCTCCAAGGACACAGTCGTACCATGTAGTGCCCCTGGTTTTACCGCCTGTCTCATGCCTCAGAAAAGTAGGCGTGAGGGGGGAGATCATCCGTGACCCATCCCCCAGAGAGTCAACACAACTAAATCTGACTTTCATAACCAACCTCAAGTGCTTATCTATTATTTCCATCACATTCCTTCTGTTAAAATTGTTTGTTATGATTTAACCACATTTTGTCTTGTTTCATTAACCCTTTCCCTATCATTTGGGTGGTGGTTTTTTGGTTTTGTTTTTATGTTTTTTTTCTTTTTGATACTGTCTTACAAGGGATATTCTTAACAAAGTTGTGGAAAGACAAGCACATTGTATCTACCCATTCTCCATAATTTCAGTGCAAACCTTTTCAAAAGAAAGTTTAGACAGGAAAAATAACTTTAATGTAACCTTATCAGGTCCCACTACTCCAAAGTAGTATACTACTCTAAAGAAACAGTTATTAGTTACAAGAAACTAAAATTTCAGTAGTAAGAGGACAGAGTAGAAGATTCTTTAGCAGGATACAGGGTGTCTATACATGCAGTTCCATACAGCAGAGCAGTTCGTTGCATTTAGCAGATTCGTGAAATGCAGAGAAATGCCAAAGTCTGGAAACCAGAATTTTTGCCAGAAAAACGTTTGTGAGAAGCAAAACTTTCCACAGCAACATATGCATTGCTTGCAAAGACAAAATTTCTAGCCAAAGCAAAAGCCATACACACACACATGCACACTTTCCAAGCTCATCCAGCCCAGAAGCAGCAGAGCTCAACAGCTCTGCCACTTGCTGGGACAAGGACGCACATCAGCAGTGCTGGGCTCTGCGGGTGTCCCAGCCGCAGGGGCAGAGTCCCCATCGCTCTCTCCCAGGGGTGGCAGATGGCTAATTAAAAGGGAAATAACACCCGCAACAGAAAATCACCCCCAACCAGCCAGAAGACATATGGTTAAGACATCAATATGGGAGGCAGTTCAAAACCTGCTTGCCTCAAGCAAAGACACAAGTTTCAGTGTCCCGCATACACATTTGATCAAATTCTTCACTATTTTGAGATGAGCTTGTCCAATACATAATGGTAACTCTGAAATGTACCAGAAACACAGCCCAGAAAAATGCAGAATGAAAAAGAACTGAAGTCTAAAACTTTTGTAGAACAGGAAACACTTTCTTGTCAACTCTCCCAAACAGCTGCTAGAAAAACTTCAGGAAAATTACTCATTTCTGAAAAGATATGAAAATAAATAATGATTTTATAAGACAGTTTGTGAATACTCAAATGAGGATTAATAATGCTAGTATTTATTCTAGTGAATCACTTCACAGGGCATTATGAAAGTTAATTCTTAGGATAATCTTTCAAACTGCAGATGTCAAAGTACCATAAACAGAAAGCAAGCATTAAAAGTGAAATATGTAATTAGCAGATAAGCATCTAGGGGAACTCTGTATGAATCTGTCTTCATTCTTACTTGAAATACACAGCTTATTAATGATAATTGCATAGATACAAATACTGAAGTCCTCTTTTACCCTGGATGAGGAAGATAGAGGCAACAATCATTTCAAAAGCTTCAAGAAAAATAATTAGAAAATCAGAGTAAACATGAATATTTGCCAGGGAAAGCAAAATACAGGCACTTGATAGAAAAAGCTTGTAAGGCAGTACTAGACCAGTAACTAAGAGCAGAGAGTAAGTTGCCCAGGCTGCCAACTCATATATGTTATAAACTTGGGTGCATGTCACCCAAACAAGCGCCACGTAACGCAACAAAAAGGTATTCTACCTGAATATCATATTTAGTTTCACGCAATTAATTACAAGGAAAAGAAAAAAAAGAAAAGAAAATTAAGCCCGGAAGGGAAGGAAGATAGGAAATCACAGTGGGACTGACTTACAAAGTGTTTTTTGGAGAGAGATAAAGCTTAACTTTAACTAACGAACAACTATGGAGAAGAAGCTTGGTGGCATGCAGTATCTGAAGTATTTAAATATCATGGCAAGTAAGAAATTGAAAAAAAAAGGTCTACCTCTACAAAACAAGAATTGCAGAAAAAAAAAAAAAGGGGGATACTAAGAAGACCATACAAAACAGGTCCTCTGCCACACAAGCTTCCAAAAGAGTAAATAACCTAACACTGAAATTTACACTGGACAGAAGACTAGAGAAGTACAATCAGGAGCCCTGCATTTTTATCTCAAGAGAGAGAAACTGTCCAACCTCAGATTTCCATTATTCTGTTAAACATTTCCAAATATATCGGCCAACAAAAGGCTTCAGAAGGAGCATTAATTAACACTGGTCATCCTTCAGCTGTACATGTACAATTTCTAAAAGCCATCCTGTAGTTGCTGAACCCTTAACACAAACTTCTTGCACAGATCAAAGAACATTCGGCTGCAAATGGCCACAGAAGACCTAATGCCTAATGTCTATAGAGACAGCCAAGAATTTTGCACCTTTCTGAACATGACTCTGCAGCAGATAAGTGCTGTTACAGCTCATGGCAATGCCAGCCACAGCTAATTATAGCTTTATTGAGATGTTCTGGCAAGAGTCAAAAGCATTCAAGCAAACAACTTGTAATCGGGTTATATTCCCAGTTCTGCCACTGGTAATACATGACTTCGGCAAATAGTTTAAATACTCTACTTCTTTCCTCCTGCCTCAGCTGTAACACTTACCAAGCTTTTGAGGGATACTTAGGGGAGGAGGAATGGCATGCTAGCCTCTGTTTGAGGACACTATAAATATGCAAAGTGTTACTACTATCAATGCACTGACAAAATTTCTTAGTTCCATAAAATAATTATTTTTTCTCCAAATAAATTTTTGAGATCTATATCAGCTATGAAAAAATGTCAAGATATTTATGAGACTCTAATGCCTACATGACACTTTGTGTTCTTATACATAGCTAAGATAGTTACTTTCTACATAGTATTTACTGTACGTAGTGAAAAGAAACATGGTTCAGTTACGAGTTTTTCAATGAATCATTACAGCTAAAATAAAAATTACTCTCTTGTCCTCATGACCACTTCCTTTAAATTCCTACAAGGGAATCCTCGGCGAAGAAGGTCATATCTGCCACTCAGACTGACTGTTTGATGTTACCATAGAAGGTACAATTAAAAAAATTACCTAACTACTAATTAATAAACAAAACCAAACAAAAAACAAAAAACAGCTAAGTGGTTTGCACTGCTGAACAGGCTCAAGTCTCTCTTGACAAAGATGGCTAGTTTCAAGAAAAGATACAGAAAGAAAAGTGATGGATATAGGAAACAAGTGACTAAGAAAGGAGACCTAAAAATGAAACCGAGCAAACACTTTTCAGTCTCAAACATGACCAGCTAAGAACCAAACAGTGGGCTGCTGGTAATATCTACAGCCTTAAGGTTTACAACAAAGATTTCCTTGTAAACAAAGCCAAAGAGGAACAACCACGAAGGTTGCACTAATGTAATGTGCCCATCGCTGAAGTTATCTGCCAGTAATGGCTCTAGGCCAGCAGTTCACAAGTTCTTTAACCACAAGACCCCCATCAGTCCTTCAACGCATTAATGAGCGTACCAACCCCACCGCTTTTCAACTGAAAACAATACATAACGTGTCCCATAATACTCAAGCAGTAGCAGGCGGTCGCAGGCCTGGCCAGGGGGTCGAGGGCCCAGAGGGTCTGCCAGCCAGCCCCTGGGACCATGGTGGGGAACCGCCGGCCGCGGAGGAGGCGGCGGCAATTTTTAACAGCGGGTGAGGAAACTGGTGACAAGTTTTGGCGGCCAGCCCTGGGGGGGACACCCGGAAAACTCCGGAGAGGTGGCGAGAGCCGGGCGGCAGGCAGGGGCCGCTCCTCTCAGGGCCGGCCGCCATGTCACACCCCTCCGCCCGGCGGCGGCGGCGAGGGTGGCTGCTCTCGGAGGGGGAGGGAAATGGCCCGCGGCGGCCGCTCCCTCACAGGGGAAAGGACAAGGGAGAAGTCGGGGCAGCGACTAGGGCGGCCGCTCCCCTCCGGCTGCACAGCCGTAGGGGAGCGGCCGCCGGAGCAGTAGCAGTTGGTGGCGGGGGGGAAGGAGG
>VYZX01027397.1:59749-71587 GCA_013401335.1 Brachypteracias leptosomus | reverse complement strand
GCTGCGGCAGCCGCTGCTGCCGCCGCCGCCTCGCCCGGCTCCAGCCCCGGCCCGCCTGCCGGCGGCGGCAGCAGCAGGGCGTTGTTGTTGTTGTTGTTGCTGAAGAAAACGCCGGGCCCCGCTTGCTCGTCCATGGCCGGGCCGGGTCTGCTGCGCTCCTGCCGCCGCCCGCACCCAGCCGCGTCCCGGCAGCAGCAACAGCAACAACCTGGGCGCGTCCCGCCCGCCGTCACCGCCTGACAGCCGCCCCCGCCGGCTGCTACGGCGGCTCGGCGGGGACATGATTCATAGAGCGATTCGCCCCCGCCGCTCTCGCGGCGTTTTGGGAAATGTAGTTTCGCCCGATGGCGGAGAGAGAGGCGGGAAGATTTTCCCCAACCGCATTTCGTCCTCCCCGCTGCCTGTTTTTCGAGGAATGGTGTTACAGGGAGTGAGGCTTATTCCCATGATGAGCCAGCCTTGGGTAGGGACCGAACGGCCGTGGCAGGGGGCAGCTGGCAACGCACCCCCGGGCCCAGGCGGCTGGGTGGCGGTGAGGGTAGATCCTGGGGAGCCACTGTGGCTGGAGGGACAGGACAGCGCCGAGCAGCAGCAGCACCACAGATTAATCATAATCTCCGACGCAGCACAGGATTTAAAAGGCCAGCCCACCCTGAAGACATAAAAAGGGGCAGATCGCTCGCAGTGGTTTCACAAACTTCAGTCAAGCCATTCCCTCTCACCCCTCAGCTTTTCTGGTTTGGCCCTGTTCTGAGCACCGAAAACAATAAATCTATCCCAGGGCTACAGGGATTTCTTGTAAATCTTTAGAAATGCTGAAAAGGAGAGTAGAAGAACATTTTTCAGGACTTTTCTTCCTTTTCAGGAAAGGGGAGACAATATCCTCAGGGACCGATGGCAAAGCCCTGGGCTGAGGGTGCAAGCAGAAGGCAGCATCGCTTCCTCCTGCCTCTCCAGCGACACAAAGTTGGGCTTGCTCTCCCTACTGCACACGCACCAGCACCTGAAGCCTGCANCCCATACCAACGGGCTTTACAGCAGGGCTGAGAGCTGAAATCGTGTGAAAGATGGCACGTGGCCACAGGCACCGGGTGTGGGCCCCACCACTCCTCGCCGTGCCCCGGGTGCACGGGGAGCACCCCACGGCTTGCTCAAGCAGTGCTTCCTGCTTTCTTCTGACTGTTCCAAAACCACACTCACCTGCTTCGTAACCCTGTCCTCCGAGACTAGAGCTGTGGCTGGTGGACACCTCTCCACCCTTTTGAAGAGGGAAGGGAAGACAACTAAGGAAGCTTACAGAGAGTGTCAAGAGCAAAAGCACAGAAGAGGGAGCGCGCTCCAGGGAAGAACAACAAGGCTCATCCAGAAAGGAAGGAAATGGCACAGAGAGAGAGGAAAGACATGAAGGGGAAATGGAGCAAATGAGTTCCATGAAAAAGCACATTAAAAAGGCCATTGACAAAAAAAAAGGAGGGTGACAACAATAAGCACTACAGGCATTTCTAGTTATTTTGGGGTTTTTATCAAATGAAATTTCATGCCAAAATATGTAAAACCACATGGTTATACCTTTAGTACCAGGAGTAAGCAAAGAAGCAAATGAGGACTAAACTGGGAAAGGATGTATGCAAACCAAAGCTGTGCGTGTTGTATAGTCACATAGAATACAAAAAAACCCTGTCCTTTTTCTATCCTTCTACATCTATCTAATGCCATTTTCCCTTTCACTAACTTTTTTCTATTTTTCCACCACTCCCTTATGCTTGACAGCTATACTCCCCTCCACCCCCGTCCGCCCCTTTTCAGAGTTTTCAGACATCTTGCAAACTAGAGTCTAATCAAAACATAAAAGTGCTGAGATAAAAATTAAGGTAAATAAAATCTGGCTGTACACAAAAAGTTTGTGACAAACATAGAAGCTATTAATTACTAGACTACCTGGGGGTGGGAGGGTTATAAAGTTATTTTATTAGTTCTACTTGCAAATTTTTTGTGTTCCATTTTCTACCAAAAGTGTTTCCTTAATACTCTCTCAAATGTTAAAACAGGTTCAGAATGTCTTCTTAGCCATAGAACTTTGTAATGCTGGAAACACTTAAATGTTATATATTTTAATTTAATTCCCACTACACATAAAAAGATTTAAAAAGTAGTGAAATTACTCTCCTCTTCATGTATGGCATATTGTTTTTACTTACACATGTATCTTTACTCCTATAGGGCAAAGGACCAAGACTTGAAAATTATTACCTTTATAAAAAAACACTTGGAAGGTTAGAGTACACATCACTTGTGTCCTCACTTTAGTACCAAAATAGTCACTGTGAAATAAAAGCTTTTCTGTTTTTATGCTAAATATTTTGCACACACCAAATACAACAGGACAAAAGAGCATTGTCTTGTCCTTCATTTTGCGTAGGTACTCAAAATGTTATGTAATTAAGGTCTTACAGGTAGAGACTAGAGACAAGTAACTATGCAAAATAATGATCTGCAAACATGTCAGCCAACCATTAATCATATTCAATTCTATTTACTATCCATTTGTTATACTTGGGTTGAAGTGGAAGCTTCTGAAATACAGTTTTTACAGAGTACCCAGAAAAACATCAGGGATTAAACTCAGCAGGCCTAGCCAATGCTTCTAGTTATGTGGCTTCTCTCTATAAAGCAAAATGTATTGAAAGATCCCTATAAAAGCCCATAAATTCAACAGCAGTATAAAAAAAATCATGTAAGCCAATCTTGTATACACAAGAAAACACATGGTTCTGCACTTCTGCTAATAGGAAGGGCGAGGTCTGGCAGACAGACTGACCTTGGGAGTCACTGGCTCTGCGCTGTAAGGTTAGCGCAGCAACTGAGCTCTAAGCTCCAAAATCTGCAGATCAGACTCACTTAGATGTGAGGGGAGCCATATGCTTCCAAAAAAAAAAAGCAGCTTGGTAGGGGAAGAGCCTGGCTCTCACTTGCATTTTGCTCCCTGAGTCAGTAGATGTGCAAATCACTCAAGCAATTTGGCTCTGTGAACTTTATCAAGAACTACAGATAAGATAATGACTGAGACTAAAATCTTGCAGGAAACTTGAATTCCTAGGAGTCTGGATGAAGAGCAGAGCACTGAATTGTCATATTCCACCAGCGTCTGTTGGAATAGGAAGACTGCTAACACACAGAGAACCTTGCAAGGGCCAAAAACCAGAGAGAGCAGGCAGTTCTCTTTATAAACTCGATTTCCAATGCATTCTTTAATTTTTTTCCTAGAAGAGATAGGGGAATAGATTCTTTACATCCTTTATTAATTTTCAAGCATGGAGACTGTTCTGAAAGAAATATACACCACATAAATAAGGACAACTCATTAAGACAGCATGCTTGATCATTCACCTTGAGAAAGGCTGAAATTTTTCAATTCTTCTTGTCATGAAAAGTGAAATGATCTACGAGGCCTGACAACACCCTTCCCTACTCTGTTTTTAAAAGGAAAAAGTGGATATTTCTACACTTGAAATTCCCCATGGTACATGACAAGTACTTCCTAACAGTTTCCCCTCTTCCCTCCATCCCCACTGTGTTGATGTGTTGGCACAATGGTAAGGTAACAATCACCAGATTTCAAAAACTGGTCAAAAGGTTTGTGGTAGCTTTTAAAAATAAATAAAACTATGTAGTCAGAGAGAATAGGGGGTTTTAGTGGATAATTTATAACACAAATTCATAAATATGATAACATTCCATTTCTTAAAAATCTATATATAAATACAAGTAACACCACTTCCCTTCTAATGCATGGATTCAAGTAATTACACCAAGCTCTATTAGCCTTTCACATACAAATTACACAAAATTACAGACATATATGCAGTAACACATCAGGGATAATGTCATGCTTCTGACTACTTAATGGTCCAAAAATAACAAAAGTAATTCAAAAAAAGCTAGTTTTCAGTTTAATTGTTGGGGTGGAATGTACTGTGGGTGGTGGTTGCCTAGTAGCTGCTTTTGCTTTGCTGGCCTGACTTGCTCGGACTGCAGTTTCTAGACGTGTTTTTAATTCAGGAGCAGCTCCCATTACTGTCTTGAAAGCATGTGGGTAAAGCGGACCAATGTGCATTAGATTCTGAAGTGCAAATTCATGAAGATCCTTAGATGTTGTAGACGCAGAAGCAAAGGCGTTTTCATTCAGTAAATAGGAGATCAGAGTGGGAACGAGAAGAGCAAGCAACTGGACTCCTAAAAGTGAAAGAAAAAAAAAAAGTAACAACTGTATCACAGAGGAAAACAAAAATAATTTTATCAGTTACTGGGTTGGTAAGGGTCATTTTGTTTTCAGAACTGACAGTAAACACTGTAATTAAAAATGATCAAATAAAAAACAACTGAAATGTAGATGGCTTCCTGTCTTTCGGTCACTCAAATCTTTCATACCAGGATTGCGTTTAAGATTTCTGTTATTGTTCATCACAGTTATTTTATTCCTGACCCTGCTTTAAGGATGCCTTTTCACCATCTGATTGCAGATCACTGATAAAAGATCAGAAGATATAGAGTGCTGATCATGTTAAAGGATTTCAAAACACTTTCGGGCTGACAGAAACATTATTCAATTGAATTTGAATATCAGCCTCCCCAGTGACCACAGAAGAACTGCTGTTAATATGCAAGTGTTGACAAGAAAAGTCAGGGACAGTTATCTGCTATATTACTCTATTCTAGAAGATTCCAATCCAAAAAATAAGCACTGTGGCTATACTTGGGCAACCACAACCTATGAGGCCACAGCCCAAAATGACACAGGGATCAAAAGGGTTTATCTCAAGAACAAAATGCAGATGAACTTAAGCAATGCTATTTTTTTTTATCTAACAAGGATACAAGTATGACTTTGAAATGTGTAATGTGTTAATTGTAAATTTTAGCCACAAAGACCTTAAACATTAATGGCAATTCATTTATCTAAAGTGGTGTTGGTTAGCAGAGTATTATTGATTTCCCCCTAAAGATTCTGACTAAATTCACACTCATTGTATGATTGTCTCCAGCCAGCATTAGCAAAAATCAGATGTTTTGTTTGCTTCAGTTACTCTCTCATTTTACATGTGTGTCAAACAATGGTGCCAGAAGCAGAATGGAGCTCAAGAAAACAGGCATTTTGTGGTTTATCGTCAATGAAGAGAAATACCAACAGGGAGTATATTGGGGGAAAAAGAACAAAAACCAAAAAGCCAAACCCACACAAAACCAACAGTAATACTTTTTACAAGGAACTTGATTAACATTTAAAGCCAAATGCCTACAGAGTAAGTCTCTAGAAAATGTGTTTCAGTTAGAGAACAGCTGAATTTAAAGATAAACTATAAATACTGTATTCTATCTACTGAAGCAAACAGGAGGCTCCATCTACATTCAAGAAATTCTGATCAGTACAATTCAATTTCTTGGGCTTTACAGATATACTTTGTTGAGTTGGTAGAAGGTAACCTGATAGGAGTGATAAGTCTGCTAAAATAAATAAAAGTTAACAATGGGGAAAAGGTAAATTTAAACAGTGTGAACTAATCATTTCCAACAGAAGAAACCATCACTCACTACTGCAGTTCATGTTTAGAATTTTCTTTCTGCAATCACCAGAAGTGCAAAGGCTACAGCATATCATACTGTATGTGCTATACAAGTCCATGCATACAGAAGTTCTAGTACTGGAATTACAAAAGCATGTTGCATAGACATGGTCTGTTTATGACTACACCATCAAGTTCCTAACTGCAAGATTTCTAATGTTCAATACTCTATTTTAGCATTATACATTCTTCTAGAAAAACTAAATACTTACTATTCTGCTCCTCACCAAGGGCAACCAATGTTTCAAGGACTTTAATTCCTTCCTGGACTGCTAACAGCTCCAGGTTGTTATTCGGGCGGCTCCTTTCCACAGCTTTCAACTTCTCAACCATGATGGGGGCCAATGAATGAATATATGGAGTTGATAGGGCACGATTGGTGTGTTGGAACACAGAAAGCAGAAGCTGGTAACACTTGGCTTGAACCTGATCAAATCAAGATAAATACATTGTCCTGAAAGTTATTTGTTAACTCAGGGAATTCTAATAAACTCTGTTATCTACAAATGTGAGACACATGATAAAAAAAAAAGATGACTAAAGGGGAAGGAAACATACTGAATAAGAGGAAAGCAGCAACACAACCCATCTGTTAAAATAATATAAGCCTAGTTTTCAATAAAAGGAAGGCCAGTTAGAAAGAACATGCAGGTACTAAACAGCAGTAACAGTATGAACTCAGAGAACATAAAGGAATAGTTAGTGTCATACAAATCAGTCACACAGGTCCACAGAGAACTACATCTTAGGGTCTCAGAACTACCAGCACTAATAGTAGACATATCTGCAAAATCAGGAAATACTATTCCAATCTCATAAAAATGACTCAGATCAAAGTGATCTTATTGTTCTAACAGGAACCAAGGCTGTAGCCAAAAGTAGCAGCCCTGTCCATCCTTCTCATTCTCCATCTTGTGCTGGCAACGGCATAGAATATATGTAGCCATACAGTGAGCTGGATCACAGAACCCTCTCCTTGTCTTCCTTCTATTTTCTTTTTCCCTTCTCTGGAAAGCAGGTATTATGCAAGTCAACATTTTGGAAAATGACTCACTGATCATCTTGTTTAGATTAACTTATGAAGGCATTTTATTTGGGTGTACAAAGATCTTCCTCTAAAATCCCACAAAAATAACCCAAAACTAATGAAAAGGTAAAGCCCCACAACAAACAGAAGGATAAAACATTGCACGTGCTTTCAAACTGCACTCAAGTCCAAACAGGATGAGTTACTGAGCACACGATGAACAGAAACATTCTAGAGGAAGTATTATTGAACACAGAGATCTGTGAGAAGATCCAGGGATGACTAAAAACATAGATGTATAAATAAAAGTATTTCATTAAAATGACATATAATAAAAATTAAGAGTAAGAAAATACAAGTTATACAGCTCAGGTCACTGTTAATTCACTAGTATACTGCTGCAATTTTTAAGGCCTGAAGTAATAAAACTTCTAATATTGTTCATAGGTTTTCTAACAGCTCCACAGAAGAACATTTTCTCCTAATTTCTTACTCAGCATCATATTTGAGCTATTTGAACAAATTACTCCTCTATCTCTCCATACCAGTCCAAATAATTCCCTTCCCTTTCTGTCTACGTTCTTTAAACTTTACTCCTTATTAGCCTTCAAAATAAGGAATGAAAGTGTCTTTTCTTACATGCATGCTAATTCAAATAATAGTTTTATGACTGCAACTGATAGCAGAATTTCATCCAAGCTTCTTTTATTCCATAAATATAATATAAAACCTTTGACTATTCTGCATTCACATAAGTCTACTAAAATTCCTAAGGTAAAATCAGGACTTCTTCAAAGTATAAAGCATGCTCTCATATAAAAATTACCCATTAGCACTGAGAGAGAAGGGGCTCTCAAGTAAGTTCCCTTGTTGGGGCAAAATGAAATCAAGCTCACCAGCCTTCTGGTTGTTACTGTACATGGTATCTAACCTTTCAGACTTTTTCAGGTGGTTAGAGTTTCACAAGTGCTCCTGTATTTCCTCCGAGGCAGCGGTATTTCTTTAGAAGAGTTTTTGTCTTTAATTGGTTCAATCAGTATAATGCTTTTATTACAAACAGGTGTCTAGTTACTGACCCAAACGATGAGTAGTTTATGTTTAAAAAAATANAGGCTACCATACAGGCTTGGTAAATTCCAGGAGAATGTCACAACAAAGATGCAGGCATAAAAAAATATAATTCAAAAAGTTTTGCAAGAAATAGAATTTGTGTGATGCCAACACGAGGTGCTTTTAAACATTGTCTTAATGACATAGTGATAAGTACTCATATATGAAAAATTAAACAAATTGTTTTACAGGCTTAGTTGTTGATTTTTTTATTTTTTAGAAAAATGGTGCTTTTGCTTGTAATATGAAAGTTGTTTTATTCTTAAGCTCACATCTTTGATGGCTCAAATGGCTATTCTTATTGCTTTATCTTTAATGCTGTGAGGAATCTTTTATCAGAAGAAAATGTTCTTGCATAGTTGTCGTGGTTTAGACCCTACCAGGACCTAAGTGTCTTGCATAGTCTGTGCTGAAAAAGATCACTGGGAGGCTCCTCAGAATAATAACTGCTAATGCACAATGGATTCCAGCCCTGCCTTTTTCCTTCAGCTACTTCAAATGCCTGTCACTACAAAGTGCCTGCAAACTGTGAGGAAGGAGTTGCTGTGATAAATGGCGGCCTTTGACTTTGTCTTCATCTGCAACAAGACTTAATGCAAAGTAATCTTTCAGCATTTTTTTCAGATCATATATTAAACTTTCAAAGAGCTTTCAACAAGTACATTTTTTTCTCAGTTGATTTGAATAAGAAGTGACACCAACATTTTCAAAGAGCTCTTCAATTTACTTCTCATCACACTGTATTCTTGAATATCAGTGTTAGATATGCAAAAGAGAGTTGCTGAAGACTGTCCTATAGTGTGCTTGCTGTCCTGCCTTTGAAGAACATCCCTCTCACCAGTCAGTCCTTAAGCACTTTTATACTGGGCTGTGTCCAACAGCTGACTGCAGCTTCCGTTCATGTCAAACACTCCCAGATGTTTTTCATGGCTTGTTTTTCACTTGAGCTATCGCTTTTGGAAACTTTACGTGTAATCTCAGTATACCTCACTGTGTTCTTATTTCACTGTTTTTTTTAATTCTCTTCAGCTGATACAGAAGAGTATGAAACTGATATTCAGCAAGACAACAACTTCTACTTAACAGGAGGTTTCACCTAACAGACTAGCTGATCTGACAGCTACCTGTCACCAGTAAGAACAGTCATACTTTAGCCTTCCCTGCTTTTCAAATAGTCTGTATTTGCCATTGTCATGCTTTTTTCTCTTGCACAAGCTCTGTCTTCACAGATGTCATTAATGAATTTACATCAACGGGAGAAAAAAAAAGAACTATATATATAATTATTATTTATAAAGTACTGTTCTGCTGGGTTTGCTGGCCAGATTGGTTCTACTCTCCCTTGAGAGGCACAAAAACCCAGTAGTTATGTCAGAAAAAAGAAAAAAAACAGTATGACTGCCTTTTATAGACGTCAGCTGGTCATTCGATTGGCTTAGCCCTCACTTCAAAAAACTACTGCAAGCATTTTAAGTGATAATTGTTTAAGATTTTTTAAATTTTAAATTTGTTTACATTTTATTAAATTATGAGACTTGAAATCATATGCAGTAGACTTTTCTTAGATTGTGTGTGTGATATGCCCCACTCCATAGAAGACCGGAAAGGAAAAGGAAAACATACACTCTTGCAAGGAACCGAGAAAGATTTCTCAAGTCTGCAAAAAAAGTGTAAAGCCAGTAATGTTTCTGCAAAGAGGGACTGGGAAATATTTACAGTTACAAAAGTCTGGAAGACAAGAGCTGATGTGACAAATCAAATTAGAAGTTTGACTTGGTTAACACAAATCTACTGATCCTTCCCCTTCAGACATTTTCAGGATCATTACCTGCTCACTCTGTATCTCTCACATGAGTAACGCCATTCAAGCTTCTCTTCAGTCTCTATAAATAGCTCCTTGGGGATGTAATGGGATGGTTTTTGGCTGAACTACCATTATGCAAATGACAAATCTTTGTGCCTCTCTTGCTAACCACGCAACTGAGACTGTACATCTTTTTTGCTTTACGAAGGGCAAGGCAAAGTATCAATGTGAAGCAAGAGAAAAAGTCTGAAGTTCTCTAAAGAGACAGAGTAGACATTCTGCTGGTGGGTAACAGATTTTTTTGGCAGGAGTAGGATTTTTTTCTCACCATTGAAAGCTTGTAACAGTATTGTCAATATCCTACACTCCAGTATGAACACAATTATTCCTTGCTGTCTTCACACTCATTCACTTTTAACACTCACTGTCATTAAGACTATATGAATCATGTCAGCAAACACTTAAAATGATTGCCCTTTTTCTTGAAGTTTAATTCAAGGTGTCGAGTCCATGTACAACATGAAACAATTACAGCTTCAGTAAAGAGATCAGTTCCCTACAAACACTGTTTTGGCAACTAAAATCTCCTTTCCCTTCCCCAGGTATTCCGTGGAAAGAAGAAAGGAGGGGTGGAAATGATAGTTTGCTCAGGCCTTGCCAACATGTCTAGAGTTGCCAGTAGTCACAGGAATTGAGGCACAGTCCAGGAAGTGAAGTGAATTCAGCTTGGAACTCTTTTAGATTTTACTTGTGAGACATTCAGCAGATGTCAGAAAGAATCTATCAGAAGATAGATTCCCAGTTCTAGAAACAAGTCACTAGCTGAAACTATGAAGACTGGTATGGACAGCCTGAGGAAAATCTAAAGTATGAAATATCACACCATAATGAGATTCAAAATGGAAGAGGAAAGTGTGAACCAGAAACTAGAAAAATACCCTACAGAAAGGAACTGAGAGAGCAGGGGCTGCAAGATAAGTTGCAAAAGGCAAAATTTTGAACAGGAGATTATGATCAATATTGTCAAAGAAAACAGACCAACAAGGACAAATCTGGGATGGCAACTCGTCAGATGTAAGTGTATTTTCTTAAAGTAAATGCTGTGCTTGTCTTCAACACAACCTATTAAATAACTGATTATTTATGCTCTGTGTACTCAGGTCTTTCTCTCAGTTCAATTTTACAAGCAACTCAACACCACTTTTAACTCCCAACCCTCAGATATGAAGCCTATTAAATTACAGGCAGATACAATACTTGCCTTTTCATTACAGCAAAACCCACTTCTCTTTAATTTTAATATTCCTGCACTGGGAAACCACTTACCAGGTTGTGAGTATTCCAAAATAGACGCCAGAGTGCTGCGGATAAGACTTGTCCATTGTTTCTGAGTTTCATCAGTCTTGACTGTTGGAAGAGTAACAATAGTTTTTATCCCTTGAAGGGCTGCACTGACTGGAGGTGGGACCTGATTATCTGCTGATTTCACTGCTGTTTCTTTCAATACTCTTATAATCAGAAATAGGATGGTGGGTAAGACTGTCATACATCCTAAAAAAAAAAAAGGACAAAATTTCTGAAGTTAATTCCAACAAGTGTGGTAGATAATCTCTTCAACTTTCCCAATATGGATATATATGGCTAGGAGATAAAGGAGACACCAAGATGAACCGCAGATCAGGTAACAAGTGATATATGCTGTTCAATATTTTATTACCAAATTCATTCATCAGTACTACTGAAGTGTATCTTAACACAAGTCATACAAGCCAACAACTAAAATATTGCTGTCAGTTCAGGAATGATGATTCAGTTATTAAAGTTTTGCCCTGCATAGCATGTGATACATGGTATGCATCATATTGAACACAGCCAGATTGTTAAGTATCTTAAAATAGGATCAGCATATCATTAGGGTTCTATAAAGTAAACAACAACAACAGGAGGTCTGGACACAGGTATCCAAACCAAGTTACAGAATTTTCCAAGGAAGCTAGTGCGTGATACAAGCCCAAGAAACAAAGTAAGGAAGTCACTTGTGTGCCTCGTATTCTGAGCAAAAGCTGTGGCCATCTGATACTCTACAAAGAAGTCAAAAATGATCCCTCTCCTATTGCATTGCTTTTCTGAACAAATCATTTATCGATATGTTTTGTGCAGGCAGTCCTGTATATGCGAGTTTGACATACTCAAGAAATATTGATCAGGTAACACCTAACCTAACTTTAGGCATATGGGAACTTTACTAGGAGTTTCTATAACACACGTATACTTTA
>VYZX01027397.1:44818-57956 GCA_013401335.1 Brachypteracias leptosomus | reverse complement strand
AGCCTATTAAATTACAGGCAGATACAATACTTGCCTTTTCATTACAGCAAAACCCACTTCTCTTTAATTTTAATATTCCTGCACTGGGAAACCACTTACCAGGTTGTGAGTATTCCAAAATAGACGCCAGAGTGCTGCGGATAAGACTTGTCCATTGTTTCTGAGTTTCATCAGTCTTGACTGTTGGAAGAGTAACAATAGTTTTTATCCCTTGAAGGGCTGCACTGACTGGAGGTGGGACCTGATTATCTGCTGATTTCACTGCTGTTTCTTTCAATACTCTTATAATCAGAAATAGGATGGTGGGTAAGACTGTCATACATCCTAAAAAAAAAAAAGGACAAAATTTCTGAAGTTAATTCCAACAAGTGTGGTAGATAATCTCTTCAACTTTCCCAATATGGATATATATGGCTAGGAGATAAAGGAGACACCAAGATGAACCGCAGATCAGGTAACAAGTGATATATGCTGTTCAATATTTTATTACCAAATTCATTCATCAGTACTACTGAAGTGTATCTTAACACAAGTCATACAAGCCAACAACTAAAATATTGCTGTCAGTTCAGGAATGATGATTCAGTTATTAAAGTTTTGCCCTGCATAGCATGTGATACATGGTATGCATCATATTGAACACAGCCAGATTGTTAAGTATCTTAAAATAGGATCAGCATATCATTAGGGTTCTATAAAGTAAACAACAACAACAGGAGGTCTGGACACAGGTATCCAAACCAAGTTACAGAATTTTCCAAGGAAGCTAGTGCGTGATACAAGCCCAAGAAACAAAGTAAGGAAGTCACTTGTGTGCCTCGTATTCTGAGCAAAAGCTGTGGCCATCTGATACTCTACAAAGAAGTCAAAAATGATCCCTCTCCTATTGCATTGCTTTTCTGAACAAATCATTTATCGATATGTTTTGTGCAGGCAGTCCTGTATATGCGAGTTTGACATACTCAAGAAATATTGATCAGGTAACACCTAACCTAACTTTAGGCATATGGGAACTTTACTAGGAGTTTCTATAACACACGTATACTTTAAGCCTCTGTAGGTCTGACAGAAGGGTGCTATTTGGTTTAGGTGTGTAATATCAATCTATAGCTCACTTCAGACGCTCAAGTCTGTTTCCTTATCTTTTTTCTGTCTCTTGTTCACACATCTGTAGAAACACAAAGTTTCCTACTTCTGGGAATACTGTGAGGATAAATACACTAAGTAGAATAATTACAACTGGGAGGGACTGCTGGAGATCATCTAGTCCAATCCCCTTTTTCAAAGCAGCAATTCTTGTAGATCAGATTGCCCAGGATCTCACCCACTGGGGACTGCAAGATGCTCACATTTTAAAGAAAGAGGAAGAAATACAAAAAACCCACTCAACCACAGAAAGTGATGAATTCTTTGTTTACAGTTTCCCTTACATCCAAAGGCTCAATTAACACAAATGTTTGCACATGTATTTTCCCCCCCTCCCTGTAGCTATCAGCTGGCTACATCTTCTGGATGAGAAGAGAAAAAAACCCAACTCTAGCAGTCTCTGTAGACTAACTATAGTTTCTGAGCTTCTTTCACTGGCCGTTTGCCAAATGCTGGGAGCCATGTCTTCGCTGCAGTCAACACACAAGTAGTACTGTAGTACCGTTACTCTAATTGCCCATCCTCACCCATGTCACTCCATCCCTTCCTGCTGAATAACAAAAAAGGGGGAAAGGAAGAAGAACCAGGAATCAAATAAAAACAGTGCAGGACTCCCCATCAATCCATGTTGTGTTCTGAGTACGACTTTATCTAAATGTTATTTACCATGCATCTTATTAAGGACCAACCTCTAAAATGTCTTATCTACATCAGTGCGTGGAATTTCACAGAGACCCACAAGACAACTCTTAACCAATTTTTTCTCTGAAAAGCAAAACTCAAAGAACACAGCTTCCCATGCAATTGTGTCCTTTACCCTTGAACTCCACTCAGTGCAATTACTCTAGTTTACACATATCCTTTGTGACAGTCTCCTTGTGCAGAAGAAAGCTCCATTTAGTTGAGAGTCACATTTGGGATGACTGACAGTCAACAGCTGCTAAACCAAGTATACCACAGCTGAATTGTGCTGATTTTCCCTTAGTGAGATTCTCTTTTCATCTAGCTGCTGCTTTTCATGAACTTCTCAGAAATTTAATTATCTCTAGGATGTCTATGTTCTTTTACAACATGATTAAAATTGGCCAAAAGGATTCAAAAATCATTGAAAAGGAGGGGGGAAAAAAACCCACAACAATAAAATCACAGTGATATAGATCTCATTTCCTCAGCAAACTTGCAGCACACAAGCAAATTTAAAATCAAATAACTTCCTTTATTTTGCTCACTGGAAAAGCTTGAACTGAATTTATTTTAGAACCTAAACATACTTTTCAATAGATGGCCCTTAAAGCATTCCATTAAAATATATTTACAGTTTGCTTTTTGCATCATATTCTCACTACGCTTCACCTAGAGTAACCACTCATATGTATTCCGTCACAATAGCTTACCTGCTGGAGAGCAAAGAGACGGCAGGTCAGACAGTATAGTAACAGTGGCAGCCACAAGACGAGCACTTTCATCAGAGAGATGGGATTTGGCAGCAGTGTGACTTGGAGAATCTGACACTTTTGAACTCAGATGGGGCATGTGACGTACTAGGATAAACATAAGCAATTCCATGGCAGCAAAGACTAGAGATTTTCCAGGCACAAGACCACCACTCTCACCTCCCTCTCCTAAAGCAAGAGGATTTTCTTTTTCCTCAATATCTTCATCTGAAAAAAGGAAAAAAATGTCCGAGGAGACAGTTAAGAAAGATCCCATATCAAAGATTACATGAAACACTCTTTAAAAAAAGGTAAAAATCAAGAAAAAAAAGTAAGATATGACAAACATGGCTCATGTCAAACAAAATGTTTTAGCTATAGGGGTTTAAAATGCTTTAGAAGTATTGTGATTGCAACAATACTGATTAAAAATCCATCCAGAACAAGAGAAAGTAGTAATACTTACACAAAATAAAAACGTAACGATTACTTTGCTTCTTTTAAAACTGACTGTAAAATTAACAGCAATGATTGCCAAATAAAAGGGCATGACTATTTTTTAAATTTAATGGCTATTAATGAAATGTTCCACCCTGACAAAATCTTTTTTTCAGTCTAAATTGATTATGAAATAAGAGAACAGAAAAGCATTGTAGGATGCTATGTCTGAGTTCATGATTTCAGTGCATTCAGTTCAAAAAGCCTCTCTTCTGAATGGCAGCTTGGCCAGCTGCAGTCTTTCCTTCTCCCATTAAACAGCAACAGAGATTCAGTAAGTCAGAGCTGGCCTGAACTACCCCTATGGAGCTCCAATGAATTTAAATGATTGCTAGTGTTATTACATTCACTGATTCGAAAAATGCAACTTACTGGGCCTACAGTAAACAATTCCACTAATTCATATGAAGGAACAGAGCTCTCATTTTTAGCTGTGCTGCATTCTCAAGTTCCAGCAAAATCCTCTGTTTTTATGTGGGCAAAAGCTAATAGTTGGGTTTTTTCTCAACAGTATATTGTGCCAGACTAAGATGGTAGTTTTCCTTAATAAGAGAAAATTCATTGGGTTTTACTTTACTTCTTTCAGGTAAAATAAAATATGGCAGACCTAACCAGATATCAATGAACTATTTGCCAGGTTGCCACTTGGAAACTAATTTACTTGGCAAAGATGGAAATAGTGCATCCAATGCGAGATTTTTAAAGTAACAGTAAAGGGATGACTGAACGGGAAGATAGTTTGTTAAAAGGTAGAAGTTACTAAAAGTACCTCAGAAAGTAGCTTTCAGCCTGATGCTAGTACCCTTATCGAGATATTCTTACATAAATTAGAAATAGACTAAGAGAATCTGCTGATGAAAAGCCTGAGCAAAACAACAGAAGAAATATCATACCAGAAAAAACAGGGATAAAAAAAGAAAGAATGAATAAAAGGCAAGTAGAGGCACAGGATTTATTAGGTATATCAACTCATCAGAAAATTTCAGAAAAAAATTTGAAAGGAACCTCCTTAAGTTATTCAAGTCCAATTTCCTGTTCAAAACAGGGCCAACTTGAAAGCTAGAGCATATTGGTCAGGACTGGTGTAGTTTTGAGTACCTCCAAGCAAGGAGATGCCACAACAACCCTTGCCACCTGTTCTATTGCTTCACCCCTTCCACGGTGACAAACTTTTTCCATTTATCCCATCTGGATTTCTGTTGCTGCAACTTGTGTCCATTGCCTCTTGTCCTTCCATCATACGCCTTTCAGAAGAGTCTGCATTGGTCTTCTCCTTAAATCCCCTTTAAGAAGGGGGATTGATACTCTATCCTATACTAATCCTCTCTTCTGCAGACTAAACAAGTTCAGCTCTCTCAGGCTCTCCTCATGTGTCACATACTTTACCACCCTAAGCAGCTTAGTGGACCTCCACTGGACTTCCTTCAGTTCGTAAACATGTCTCTTATTCAGGATGAGGGGGAAGAGCAAAGAAAACTAGACAGTGCTCCAGATGCATCTTCACAAGCTCAAGTTGAAAGGACAATCATATCCCTTGATCTACTGGTCATGCTTTTCTAATGCAGCGCAGTCATGGAATCTTCAGCACCGCATAGGCACACCACAGATTCACATTCAACTCTGGCAAATCTGCTATCCAGTCTGTCAACCCCACAGCCTTTACCAATGTGCAGGGTTATTCCATCCTAAATGCACAATTTGGCATTTGTCTTTGCTGAACTTCAGCAGGTTCTCAGTCCTGCCCTGCAGCTTGAGATTCCCTTCAAAGGCAGCACCACCCTCCAGCATATCCATTACTTGCACAATTTGGTACCATCCACAAATTTGCTAAGGATGCATTCTGTCCTATCATCCAGATTGTTGATGACTATGTTTAACGGTAGTAGACCTAACACTGAACTCTAAGGAACACCAGTTGCAACCAGCTGCCTGTTAGACTTGAATCATGTAACTCCATTCAAGCACAGAAGTCCAGATAGTTTTTCTACTACTTTCCAGTCGATGTATTTCAAATAACATTCTTCTACTTCATGTACTCAGAAGTGGTTTCCAAGGGAATTTACTCCATAATCTTTCAACACACACAGTAGGCTTACTGGAACATAGTATCCCAAAACCCAGTACACATCATTACTTACTGTAAGTTAGACATAGCATCTACTTTTTGCCATTCACTGGAAAGATTACTTGAGCACCACAGCTTTTCAAAATTGATGGCAACAGCCTCAGCATGTCATCAGCCAGCTCCCTCAGATACATCCTACCTGGTCCCAGAGAATGTCCAGCTTTTATCTAAGCAGTTCCTAACATGATGCTCATCTACTCTAGGTAGGAATTCTCTCTCCTAAACTTGCTCACTAAGACACAAAGACAGGAGAACTAAGCAAAGAAGATAGTGCCTCAGTTTCTCCCCTCAGTGTCTTTTGTCATTAGATCACCCAATTAATTCAGAAGCAGGTCCAAACTTCTGTGGTCTTCTTTGCTGCCAAAATATCTAGAAAAGCCCTTCTTGCCACACTTAATATTCATCACCAGACTCAGCTCCAGCCAAATCGTGGCTTTCCTAATTCCACTCCTCCATATCTGGAGGAGACACCTTCAGTAATCTTTCTGGGCAGTTTGCCCCCACTTCCACCATCCATACCCTCCCTTGTCACATTTGAGCTCCATCAGAAGTTCCCCTTCAGCCAGGTCAGCCTCCTGCAATGCCTGTTTGGCATACTGCGCTTTTGGGCAAGCTATTTTTTGTCACCAAAGACAAAACATCTCTCTTTCCTTTGCCCTTCTGGGAAGTTTACCACAAGATCTCATCTGCAAGCTCCCTGCACGAGCCCTAGTTTGCCAAGTCAGGCCAAAGCTTTTGCTCTACATTTCCCTCAGCATCATGAACTCCACTATCTCATGGCTGCTACAGCCACAGCTACCATTAACTTTCAAAACCATACCTTCTGTATTAATGAGCAGATCCACTGAGCACCTCCCTTACTCGGACCGTCCAGCATCCAGACTAAAAAACCTGTGCCTCACTTCTGAAAGCTTCAGATTGTTAGCATCCTGCAGTGTTGCCCTCTCAGCATGTCTGGATGGTAAAAGTCTTTCACGAGACTCCCATAGGTTGTGATTGAAGGCTTCTTCCAGTTGGCTTAATACTGCTTCACCTACCTTCTCTTCTTGACTAGGCAATCTGTGGCAAACAAGAAGAGAGTTCCTGACTTGTATCACCTTTAACTTCTTCTTGGTAGTATCAGTTCTGACCTGTCAAAGAGAAACAGCTGACCCTACCCTGGCAGCTTGTTGTTCTTCTCCTCTTGCAAGATCTCTATAGTGTTCTCCAACGTGTTATCTAGAGATAAAGCCTTTTGTTGCTGGAAGTCACAACTTTGCAGCTTCCACCTTAATGCAAGTCTCATCCTCCAGAGCCGTATTCCAGCACAGCCTATGGCTATCCCTCCTTCTGTGACACATGGGGTTTCAGCTTCTGCACTTACAGGATCGCTATAAAGAATACATCACTTTTCCATTTGCCTTTCCTGACACTACAGTCTGCTCACCTTCACATGCATTTCCTTCACATCTCACAGGCGAGACCAATGCCACCTCCAGCCTCAACTGCACAGACAGGCATCTGGAGAACAGTCACATCAGAACGTTTATCTGAATTTCAAGCCAGGTCATTAGACCTCTAATTGTCAGAGGTGATTGCTCCTCAGTCAGACTGTGTCTTGCTGACGTCACTGTCATCATTATGCTGACTCTAGCTGTCTTGTACCATCCTGAGCAGCACTTCTGGGCAGCATGAGCATGCCTTTCCATGCCAACTGTCTTGCTCCTGTTTGCACACCCTGTTCCCAGAGCTCCTGGATGCTGACACGCCCTGAACATCAGTGAACCAAGAACCCAGATGCATGTCTGCTCCACTTTCTGGCAAGATCTCCTACGCAGGCAACTTTTCACACCGGTTCCTGTGGCAGTTCACTCACTTCATGAATGCCAGTTGTGCCAGGGATGCACCACAGGACCCTACACTGGGGGCTGAACCATTAAACTTCAGAAAAAAGGTAAATGAAGTGCTAAGGAGGCAGTCAATAGAGAAATATTACTGAAACTGAGCAAGGTGTTAGTAAGACCTCATCACTCCTATTCAAGAAAAATGAATGGAAATCATTACATGAAAAGAATAAACTATATCTTACAGAGTTAAGAAATCAGCAGGTAAGATTATGAATACATCAGAAGTATCTGGAATACACAGCATTTTCCTCCTCAGTGTAACCATACTCCTCTCCCAATATGAAAACCTGTTGTTTATATACTCTGCAAATCAAGAGTTTTTAAAATCTTACTTAGGGTATTCCTTTTCTCCTGCAAATGATCTTGAGCTGCTCTTACTATCTGCTGGACAACTCCTGTAACCAGTAACTGGACTGAAGGAGGATCCCAGGTCAAGAGTAGTCGATGAAGCACACTCAAGAGCTCAACACCAAGGAGCTACAATAAAACAGAATACAAATTAAAAAAAATTAACCACAACTTAACAATTCCTAATTGTTATGTCACCTGCTAATCTCACAGATTCTCACAGAAAAGTAATTACAGCTTTTGTAATCATTCACAGATGAAAGACCAAGACCTAGAAAAAGCTGATTGTTATGACATGCTCATACAGTACCTGATCCTCTGCAATATGGATCCTGGCACAAGGGGAATCCAATAAAGTATGAAGTGCTTGTAAACAAGATGTAACATGCTCAACAGGCTCTTCAGGTCTTGGGGAACACAGAAACTGTATACTAACACCTGAAAAGAGCAATAATTAGAAAGAATGCTCACATCATCACAGAATCAAGTTTCCTTTTAAAATGTCTAAGTGTAGCAGGTTCTTAAAAACTTTAGAAAGATACGTGTTTTTCTCAATAATTCTTCCTTTAAAGGAACAGAGAATTTATGTATTAGAAACAACAGAATTATACTAGTTTTCTCTTCTGAATCACATCTTCCCCAAAATTTAGCAGGAAAAATAATAAAGGGAGAAAGTAAGCAATTTAGATTACTGGATGGAAATCCACACTTTGTTCTAATGATCTGCAAGTCAAACTTCTGAGTCCTTCTACTGTAAACTGAGTTTAATTTTACTGAACTCTCTCAAATAGAAAGCCAGCTGAGACGAAGTTAAGTCTCAAAATTTATGCAACATTCATATTATACATATGGCATTTAATTCTGGTTTTAAATATTTGCGTATCTAATCAAGCTGTTGGCATTCCTCAGAAGTGATCACATCCACCTCTTATAGTTGTTAGGTAACAACAAAGGGAAACAGTGAGTGCTACTCACAGATTAAGAACTGATGCAAAAGCTACTCCACGGGACTTGTCAAATATCTGTCTCTACTGAACTGTATTTTTATGAGGGCGTGTACTTTAATTAACCTTACAGCTTTTGTGTCTTTGAAGCATAACATTTGGTATCATCTGAATTATATTACAGTGCAAAATAGTTCCTACTCATTTTATCCAACTACGTATATAAACTAGATATACAACTTGTCTACAAAAATCACACCAACAAATATTCTGGCAAAGCTGTAAAGAATGCAGGAGGTAAAGAGATACAGATAGAAGACAGAAATATTTTGAAACATTACTGCCCAGACATGTAATGCATTTTATATTTTCTAGATTTCAATCAAAGTATCTGTTCTTATTCCCATACCATTTTATGCTATAACATGCTGCTACTGAACTTTAAACTTGTAACTCTTACCCAAAATTAAGTGCATTCGATCTTTGTTTATCTCTGGCAAAGATTTAGTGGTAGGTGGAGTTCCAGGTGTCTGGTTTAACATAATGGATGTAGCACGTTTCTGTGAATTGGGCATCGCAGCAGCAGTCTCTTCTGTTGACTCTGAAGCATTAAATCCTGTACTATTTAGCCAAAGTGCCACTGCATGGAGTATGGGAGCCCATGAGTTTCGGTAATGCAGTCTAGCTGTATCAATTGTTTCTGGAGTGTAGAATGCTCCCCCTGTTAAATTAGCAAAGCAAAGGTCAATTCTGAAATTCTCTGCAAAGAATAGAGAAAAAGCATGTACTCTAAATTTCTTAGCTTATTTACTCTGGCTGTGTTTGATCATGTACGTATTCAGATGCAATCCTTGTTAGTGACAGTGCATTCCAATTCTCTTTGTGAAGAAGCAACATTAGTACCTCTTAAAAGAAAGTGCAACAGCCATGATGGAACAGTCAGCAGAGAGCAAGAAAGGCAGGCAAAGTCATCATGTCTTGCAGCATTTTTCATATAGAAAACTCATACTTAACTCACTAAAATATTGTAAGACAGTATGTGCTCTAAGCTCAAGGGCTATGTTTTCCTGATAGTAAACATCTTTTTGCACTTGATATCAAAGTATGAGAGATGGAGAAGTATTCTTAATTCTACAAAGATATGGTTTTAATGATCTCTGTGATTCAGATAAAGAAGATTGTTGGATCATTGAAGATTGAAAGTAAAAAGCACCCAAACTTCAAACATACATTCCTATTACACATAGGCAGAAATTGATCACTTGCATAAAAAATATTCCTGCCAAACAATTTATAGAGTAATTTTGAAGTCTCGGCTAAGATTTTCTTTCTGTTTTCCAAAACACAGTAAGAAATTCCAGTGCTTACCATCTGGTGGAAGCTGGGTAGCAAATTCAGCTGGTAATGTTAAAAGAGCGTAATCTTTCAGTGCAGCTAACCAAAGACAGCTAAGTGTAGGCAGCTCAGGCTGCACAAGTGTTATCAAACTGTCTGGTGGCAACTCGTCTATAGTACCAAAATCATCCTCATCCTCCTCTGTGCTCTTTAAAACACGCTTTGGTTTGGTCTCTGCTTCTTTCTTAATTTTCATGGCAACAACGTACACCTAGAAGAAAAACAGATATGAAAGTACGTGCTGAGAGAGCCTAAAAAGAAAAAAGCAGCAGCCTTCCCCATGTAAAAATAACAGATTCCATACAAAGATGACTCACCAGAAAATTACTGAGAAAAAGAGGTTTACAATATATTTTATTTAAGTATTTTTTCTTTAATTTCTACCAGCATATAGCACTCATGGGCATAAATGGCACTTTCCTAAAACAACCTGGCTACACGCTTTTTTCCTTTAAAAGTGTCAATTACTGCTGCTATACACAGACACACTGATTTAAGCAACTGATATCATTATATCAATGTACTCTTGGTGAAAAGATTTCTCTAACATACATTAGGAGCTGCTAGACAGAGTAACTGTCACTTTCTGGGAGCAGATTAGGTATCACAAAGACATGAAAATGGCTTTAAATGTGTAACATGAATACAAGAACATTTCTACATTTGTCTTTGATAGATGCTATGAGAGGATAAAAAGATTTTTAAAAACTTAGAAAAATACAGGAATAAGCACAAATATTGAAAAAAATACAGTAAAAAAGCATTTTTAGAAAAGTATCTTGTCTTCATACAACAGATGCTCCATATCAAAGCTGAAAATTACAATATAGGGTGATTAACATTATACAGCTGAAATGTTAATACTTTCTTTTGTAATTTCAAAATTACAGAAAAATTAATGAAAAAACCTCAAACATTTAAGTACTGCACTAAAAGAAACCAAAATATTATTTGTGTAATTGTACGTAAAGCTCTATAGCACTCAGGTATTATTTCTGGAAGCAAGGCAATGTAAGTAGTGCTAACTCCATCTTTTGTAAATTGATTAAAGATTGTTGAAGAAGTTGAAGATTTCTGATATTCCAGCCATTCCCCAACAGTATCTATATTAAGTCTGTAATTTATTACGAACACNTGAGCAAAATAAAAATCCTTCAACAACTGGGCTCTGATCTGGAACTAACAGATGTAGAACAATCAATATGAGACATAGTTGACAGATGAATTAAGTCTTTCCATTTAAATTATACAGACCCAAACAGGTACTTAAAATATAAACATCATACAGTTGCTCTTGTCTAGTGCTATGCGCTGGCATTCATCCTCTGAAACATATTCATGGCCAGACATAACACAGGCAATAGAAAAATCCTGGTGCAGCTGCTTTTCTACAAAAATTAAAAAGTACAAATCTTTTCAGAAGAGCTGCTTTAATTCNGCTTTTTTCCTTTAAAAGTGTCAATTACTGCTGCTATACACAGACACACTGATTTAAGCAACTGATATCATTATATCAATGTACTCTTGGTGAAAAGATTTCTCTAACATACATTAGGAGCTGCTAGACAGAGTAACTGTCACTTTCTGGGAGCAGATTAGGTATCACAAAGACATGAAAATGGCTTTAAATGTGTAACATGAATACAAGAACATTTCTACATTTGTCTTTGATAGATGCTATGAGAGGATAAAAAGATTTTTAAAAACTTAGAAAAATACAGGAATAAGCACAAATATTGAAAAAAATACAGTAAAAAAGCATTTTTAGAAAAGTATCTTGTCTTCATACAACAGATGCTCCATATCAAAGCTGAAAATTACAATATAGGGTGATTAACATTATACAGCTGAAATGTTAATACTTTCTTTTGTAATTTCAAAATTACAGAAAAATTAATGAAAAAACCTCAAACATTTAAGTACTGCACTAAAAGAAACCAAAATATTATTTGTGTAATTGTACGTAAAGCTCTATAGCACTCAGGTATTATTTCTGGAAGCAAGGCAATGTAAGTAGTGCTAACTCCATCTTTTGTAAATTGATTAAAGATTGTTGAAGAAGTTGAAGATTTCTGATATTCCAGCCATTCCCCAACAGTATCTATATTAAGTCTGTAATTTATTACGAACACCTCGACAAACTCCTAGTTAATTAACTGCAATATTTTCCCACAATATATTTTAAGGTTTTTTTGTTTTTAAGTTCAAGACCAAGAAGATGGAAGGAAAATAAAAATCTGATAGGGTATGAGTGTATTTTTTAATATTGAAAAGTGCAGGAAAACAGAGAACAATCAAGCCTTGCTGTAAATATGGATTGTCAGAACAGCAGGAAAAGGAATAGAGAAAGATCTAGAGATGAAAATATTCCAGGAGTGAAACTGCAATAGGTAAGGAGGAGTGCACATGCAAGGCTCACCGGCTGCACAGCCAGTGAGGTGTGAGGCTGCTATTACACTGCAAAATCTTTTCAAAGTTCTAAATATTTAATGGTCAATGTTTACCTCAGCCCATGCTTTGAGAACTGCAAGCTTTTCCATAGTAGTCACACTCTCTCGGTAAAGCTGGCTAGAAGATCCCTTTCCTGCTTGCACTTTATCCAGGGAAGAGACAAGAAGGTTGTGAACTCGGCGGAGATCATTCAGATCACTTACAACCCCACTTCCTATCCAAGCGCTACACACCTAGACAACAAAGTTCAGAATCATTCCAAACTAGCAAAAAAACCACGGCCTCATAAATGANTTCAGAAGAGCTGCTTTAATTCTGGTAGAGATTCTATAAGGATGATGAATAGAAGAAAAAAAAAAACCCACAGAACTCAAGTGGCTCAAGTTTCACAAACTCTTTTTTTCATAGCATTTTTGTCCTATCTCCAATTTATTTCACTTCTAGAGAACCAGGTTCATGAAAGGCTTTGGGGGAGGGTCTCTCATGATCTGGAATGACAGACATATTTGAAGTAAAGACAAACACAAAAGGTGTCCTGAAGGTGCACAGGACAGGGATGCTGAAAATCTGTCACAAATCCATAATTCATTCCCAGAAGTACTAAAACCAGCTTCACTCCTGCTGCTGGGCAAGTCAACAGCTGTTTCAGTAATGGCATAAAACTGTAACAGTATCAAACTCATTCTGTGCAGCTCACCTCTGCCCATATAACTGCTAGAGAGAGTTAAACATCCAAACGTAATCTCCAACCATTTGATCCTGTAAATGCATTCATCCACATTGAAGCTGGTTGAATAGGGAGGATTTTGACACATTACAGGGAATGTTAAAAGTTTTTTCACACAAACTGCCTCTTCATCTACCTTTAAACACACACAACTGTTCTGTAACATAAGATGAGCATATTCTTTC
>VYZX01027397.1:30500-40578 GCA_013401335.1 Brachypteracias leptosomus | reverse complement strand
TACAGTAACACCCTAAACTACCTTTGTCAAATATGTGGTATTATCTTCCTTTTGTTAATGAGCATCCTTTGAATCATTAAAGTATTAGAGATGAAACTGATGCTAAGACTCAAGAGGCCAATGACTTTTCAATGTCCAAAGGAATAATGATGTAAAACCAAATGCTTATGGGTGGATTTGTATGATGTTCCCAAAATGACATATACTGGCAAAAAAGTCTTTTAGGCAGTTGTTTATAAGGCAGCGCTTTTCTGAAACAAAAGGAACCAAGTCAAAGAGACCAAAACAACAGCTAGAGCACTACAGAGGAAAAAGGCAGGAAGTGAAACGAATGAAAGTCTCCCTTTAAAAAGTATTTGTAGAGATCTTGAAGACACAGTGAAGACAAAAAGAGGTGAAAGAGTTAAGCTATACAACAAAAGGAGGCAATAATACCCCAAAATAAATCTTCAACTGCCCACCTTCCATTCCTATAGTTTTGTAGTATAAATAGAAGTATATTCATTCCTTTACTTTTGTAGTAAATTGAAGTATATTCATTAATTTCCAAGAAAACAGATATATTAGATTCAATCTGGAACTGAATCAGTGTTATTTCCCAATTCCTAATTCTGCAAATGAAATGCCACTCTTGCCAAAACTTAAATGTAACTTGTAGTATTTCGCTTTCAAGAATCAATAGCTACTAGATTTTTACTTTCATCAGCTACTAAACTACAATAAATAGGAAAAAGATACAAAAATAAATGTTGAAGAGGTAAATTAAAGTGTCTCTTCAGTACATTTTCACACACAAGAATCTCTTCACAGGTCTTTTGGAGTTACAAAATGTTCTCAAAGCTAATACTGCTATATTGGCATAAACAAACAATTTCCTGAACTTATAAAAGAGGTCTCACATTAGCCTGATACTGCTCCAGTATCACATGGCCTGGAAACTCTGGCTCAGGAACTGATGCAAATTTCTTGATAATATCTTCAAGAGCTTGAAGACCTGCCATTCGTAACTGGTTGCTGTGATCAGTTGCAGCCATGAATGCCATTCGAATAAGGTCAGAGAGATGGAGTACTAAGAAGTCATCTTAGAACAAAACAGAAAGAATAATTTAGTAACGTAAAAGACAGCTAACATGACAGATATTTGTAACATTTTCCTCATTAATATGTACAAATTTTACCTGTTCTATTTCAAAAGGCCCACATTTGCAGTATGGAAGAAGGCAGGAAAGAATGTGACCTATTTCCTACCCTGCCCCCCCAAAGTAGTACAAGGACTTTTATTCCTAAGATAACCTTAAAAACTAAGCACAAAATTTGAAGCAAAATAAAATATATGATATACAGAAATTGCATTGAATAGAGTATGCCAATGTGACTGAGTGGTTTAGAAGATATTAGAACCTCTAGTAGAGCTAATTTTAGTGATTCCCCCCGCATACCTACAGAAAATCTTCAAAGCAATTTCTGTTCAAGTCCTGTGCTTACAGTGACCCCTGCTGATGAAGGAAAATCTTGTCAAGTTTAAACACCAAAAAAACTGAATATGCCTCTTAGTTCTGCTCCCAAAAGCTACATCGAAGGCAGCAGCAGACATGTAGAAAAGAACAATATGTAACTCAGTAACATTTCTCAAAGGATTCTTCTTCTTCATTTATTCATTTTCTTTCTTTCCTTACTCTCAATTTGAAATTATCATACATTGAACAACTATGATGAAAAACTATTTACAAACATAATATCCAGGGTGACTAAAAAAAAAACAGTTACGAAAATGTTACATATTTTTAAGTCTCAAGGTAAAAAAGAAAAGTTTATTTTGTAGCTGAAACTTTTCAGATACGTCAGTAAATAAAGACTGAGAATCACTTTAAAATTNCAACCAGACTGCATCAAAGCAACACAAGCAAAGACTTGATACATCTCCATATCATAACAGACACCCTCAACAACACAGACACTAAAATCCATTGATCTCATGCATTCTAACGATGTTCATGATATTCATCCTACATACATGAAGTCCTCATGAGCACTCCATGGGTGAAAGCAAACAATCACTATGCACCAGAACCAATACACATGGGCAACTCATGGACAGAAACCTCCCATTGTTAGAAAAAAGTTTCTTCACAAAACAACTATGTCACCTCTGACCTCTCAATTTTGATCCTCTAACTCATACCAGTATCTTCAAAACATGAGTATTAAAACTAATATACATCACTCTCATGGATACCAAAAGAATGAACCTTATAAAGCAGCTTTGTCCATGGACAAAGGGTCCATGTCTTACTACAACTTCCTCCCGCATCCTGCTCTCCACAATCAATGCCACAGCAATAATTACCTGGCCTTACCTCTTTTTTCTTTCCTAGCATCCCTTCAGTCTGGAGATGCTAAAATAATCTTTGAAGTCTAATGCATTTCTCACATTACATTAAGCTCAGAAACTGTTCCCAGCTCTCCCTTAGCCAGAAGTTTATTGCTTCTATTTCAGACTGGAGAAAGGGTTTCCAAATCTAACAGGTTTTTTTCCCCCCAAGCAGATCAGTCTGTCAGAATTTATATTCTCCAGCAAAACTCACTCTTTGTGTTCATGGTATGGTAACTACAGTTGTTATATAACTACAGTTTTATTGACTGTTGCTGACCAGTTCCTTTGTTTTCGAGCATTTAAATGAAAAGATAACTGCTTATATTTTCTAATTGGTCGTGTAATCTTAAGTTGTAAAGAGGTGTAAAAATAAAACTTAAGAAACAAAACAAAAACTAACCAACCAAACCAAAACAAAACATGTACAATCTGTAATTACTTTTGGGGTTTTTAAGTCGGGCTGAACGAGCCAGGGCCAGATCAAAGTGAGCCTTGTTGGCATTCTCACACAGCATGATAACTCGGCACAGACAGTCTGCTGCAAACACACGAGTTGCCCAACGAGGTGCTACAGAAGGCTTGGATTTATCCTCTTCACCCAAGGTGGTAAACATTGTATCATCGTCCATCTCATCCTTCTTCTCAGATTCCTCATCCTTCCCTCCTCCCAAGGGAGCAGCAGTGCTCATGTCTACAGTAGAGAACAATTAAAAAAAAACTTTTAAAATTTTTTTTTAAATCCCACTGTTAACAAACCGCAGAAGACAGCTAAGGCCTTTCCTTAGATTCAAGACAGACTAATTTTTCAAATGTTGTTTCAACAGAATATGGCACAAGGCATAATAATATAAGCAAAGAAATGTTTTTCACCTCTGATCTGGGCTATACTCCTTATTTGGCTTAAATGAAATTCATTCCTGTAACATTAAATCGCCACAGATACTAACTAGATAGCTGAATCTCATATCTAAAATTCTCAGCATTGAAAACTAACCTATTAAATTGCCAATAAACAGGGTAAAGGAGGTGATCAGGCTCAGAATAAAAGACTGAGCTTGACTTTGAACTATTCAGCTCCTGTTTCAAGTAAAAGCTAGAGTGTATGTTAAAAACTGAAACAAAACTACAAAGTTCCATGCCATGGGACAGATAGGCAGTCAAGTAGGCCATTTATGGCACCCACAAGTGTGCTTAACATTCAAAAAATTATTTTCTTTAAGTGTGGCTGTGAGACTTCATTTCAGAAAACAGAATTACTTCAGAGATCTCACAATGTACAAAAAAAAAATCCAGACAGGGACAAAAAACCAACTCAAACACACATAGATACTTCTACTATTCAGAAATGAGAACATAAAATCTCAATGACAAGGTCTAAATCAGCAAAATGCCAACATACTAACAAAAATTACTCTGGCGATAATTAGAAGAGAATGAGAAGAAACTACTGCAAGGGTAACCCACCCCAACTAAGGCACACTTCTTAGAAAGTCTAAATTTAAGCAGTTGAAGAGGCAAGACATTCAATAGAGAGAGAAAGAGGCTATGGCAAATCAAATATGGATGATGCAAATTCATAACAACAGTGTTTAGAGCAGGCATCCAGGACTTTATGTGGCCGATTTGTAAACTTCTGCTTAAAAAACAAACCAGATTTTGTTCATATGCCAGTCAGTTGGATCAAAGGAGTTCAAAATGAAGTTGGCAGCTTAAAGTACACCTGAGAGAAACGTACTTAAATATGGTTCTCTCAGAGATTATTTCACCTCCTAATAAATAAATAAGAGATTGAACAGCCATGTTAAGAACTTTAAAACCCATCCCATACAAAATAAGAAAAGGACACGCCAACTCAAAGTCAGGAAAGGAGGTCCTTCTTGCTGGGCAGATATATGGTAACTACATCACATAAAGAAATCCTTGGTAGCATTTACTCATCAGTAACTATAAAGCTGGCCACATTTAGAAAGAACTTCAGGATGAACTCACAGTATGCCAATAAACAAGCATAAACACAAGGGAAATGAGCAGAATCTGCGTCACAACCATCCTACAAGCTTAAAAACAGGAATAAGGTCTCAGAGGACAAGAGCTGTGCAAAGAAACCTGCAAACATGAACGAGCAAGTTTCACCACCATGGTAACCCATCATCAGATCAGTAACTCACAAAACCTCAGAAAGCTCAGAAGGTATACAGCACTCCTCCTTCTGTATGGTCCTGATACATAAAGGCTAAAAGAGTATGTCTGCTTTCACTAAGATACTGAAATGTCAGAGTAATAATCACACTGCTTCTCCACTGGCAATTCTACATTAAGGCAGATAACTTTTTAATCTTAAAAGCAATATTCTAAAACTTAACATAACATTGATAATTTCTTCTAAGGAGATTTTAATGCACTATAATCAAAGTTCTATATACAATATAAGCTACATCTCAACTACGATAAAATACAAGATCCAAATAAATACTGCCAGAATGCATTAATACTAAGGACATACTGTTGTTTATGTGAACACTATAGAACACTTACCACTGGAAGCTGCAAGGACATCCTTACAAAGCATTAGCCAGTGAGAAAGGTTTTCTACTGCCAGCGACGAAAGCATATGTCCCAGAGTATCATGGATATCCGAGCACAACTTCCGATCTGTCTCCCGATCCAACATTCCAAAAAGGACACCTTCCAGGCCTGTCTCTGTTATATTAACCCCCTGATGCCGGGAATGAGCATCTCGTCGAGAACCAGCTCCTGGTGCAAAAGGATTAATGTCTGCAAAGTGATAATGAGAAATCTTTTCTGGAATCTGTAATTCAGTTTTAAAATTTGGAGTAACAGACTAGAATTGGACATCAAGTATTTGTGTGTGCATAGTTCAGGCAATGATACACCAAGATGCTACTGAATTCCTTCTGAATTAACGAGAAAGGTTTTAACACAGCAATTAGTTTAGTTTCATTTTTGCTAGGCAAATTAGCCCCTCCTAGTACTACTTCCCAAACAAACAAACCCCTCTTTCTTCTGAGTACATGCTCCATGAATTTGTAAAAACCTCCAATAGTACTGGACTCTCAAGAATCTTTCCAGAGATAAGACTTAACTGGTGTGATTTAATATGGGTAAGCTCATGATTCTATATTTGTATGAAGAGTGTGCTGATCAACACTGTTGAGCCTATTTTCAGAATAAAATTAAATATGTAAGAATTGAACCAACCAGCAAAGACCACAGGCTTTGCAGACATTCTACTAACAGCATATTACACAACCAGATATGCCAATCAAACAGCGTACAATTAAATCAATTTTCAAAAGAACAAGACCTATAATACCTGAAAAGCTGAAAAATGTTTCTACTGTATATATATCATGTTCCCTATTTGATTGTCAGTCTTAATAGAGCAGAGAAGTTCAAATCTGCACTTTAGAAGAGTTAAATTGTAAGTGAAATTCAGAAGACAAGCAGGGGTGCAGCCAGAAGTTACTGGTGATAGAAGAGACAGCTGTAGGGTTTTATTTCTGTCACTGTTTTTTTTTTCCTCTCCTTTCTGAAGGCAAACCATACATATGCATGTATATGTGCACTCAGCTGCTACAAAAAGGCCACATGAAAGAAATACTTACTGATGCCACCATTTTCTTTGTCTCCAGCATTTTTTGCTAAGCTCATGGCATATTCACATACTTCCGCTGCTTCCCTCTGAGCAAGCTGTCGCAAACACGCAACTGCAGCCCGGCGGAGCAGCAAGTGGGAGCTGCATAAATGAACCTAAATATCAGAACCATTACAGGTGAGTGAACTGCTGCACCCTCATATCAATACATCAGTGCTGCTAAGGACTATCAGCATGCTACTTTTCAATTATATGCCCATGTGAACTGCTGAGTACCAAGCTCTTTACAAGATCTTGACATTTCACAGAAGTAAGCACTTTTCATAATGTGCAAAAAATGAAAACAAAGCTGACAAATACAGAGCTGACAGCTGTTACCTTGTTAAAGACATAAAGACCTTAAATACTGGAACTACTGTGCCAGTGTGATTTAGACTAATTATACTTTCCAATCTGTTACACGCTTCAGTACTACTAAACTCATATTCTGCTATAGCTGTAAATCACATTCTTTTAAACAAAAAGCTGTCACCAGGTGCACCACACATGATAGCTATCATAAAAACTTTTATTTCAAATTCGTAACAGAATTTATAGCATAAGGTTCTTTTAGTGCTTCTCAATAAGACAGCTTCAGATTTCTTTGCTAACTAACACCGGCTTCTAATTCCTTTTGAGTCACATCAAAAGCAAGCAAATATTTTTCTTATAGAAGAATTGTGCATGGTCTCTATTTTCCTGAGTGGAAGTACTGCTGCACAGAAAACCGCATGTTTTTCCACAGTAGAAGAGATGAAGAGTGCTATTTAAGCAACTCTGATTCTTTATTTACCCTGAGGAATTTGGTTTTAATAAACCAAATACACATTTGCTTTCTCAGTAGTAGGTTATTACGTGGATGGAAATTACTTTCCTAAATGAAAGAGTTGTATAGTTTATAAAGCATTCTAACAGTAGATCTTTATTCCACATATGAATATACAAGATTTTAGTCATGGAAAAAAAAAAAATTAAAGAATCTCTAAATATCCCACCAAGGTTGTTCTAATAGAACTAAAACAGCACTAGTCATTCCTGTATAAGCTTCATTGTAATATTACCCGCTTGTACTTAAGAGCAAATGGCAATAGCATTTGTAATGTTGTACATCGTATTCATATATAATAGCCTACCTGCTTTTGGGTGCATTGGCCTTTCACAAAATTTTGCATGGAAGGGGTGCAAATGACAGATTCTGGGAACATACTGCACTCCCAGGAGCGCTCCAGAGTGGTGGTGGGAGGAAAGGAAGGGTCAGTGCAGGGAAGGGGGAAGCATGCAATAATGAGAGGATGCCCCAGTCTGGATGGCAGACTAGGAAAAAGGTCTAATGTTGATTTAAGTAGGATTGCGCTCCTTCAGGTAACAGAACCACCAGTTCCACAAAGAATGATACAACTTTGCAAAATATCCAACAGATATTAGAGAGAAGCTTTTCAAATTTCTCAGTATTGGACTGCTGAACCCTCTAAAAAAGAATTTTACAAATAAGAAAAACAACCCACACCAAAATGTGCACCCACACAATACCCTTCCTCTTCTAGTCATATTTGCTAAGTTTTGGCTTCCAGCCTCTGTCTCACTTTCAGGTTCAACCCAGAAATTGCTGACAGAACACTAAGGGAGGGAGAAAGGAACACTAACAACAGTAGCACAAGAATTTGAATGTCAGCATCTACTATACTGACAGTGGCAAAATCAATCCAAAATCTCCTACCTTTCACCAACTCACTCACTTCCCTCTGTACATGCAATCAGTTGAAAGAAATAGAGCATTTCAGCATCTCTTTACTCAGCCATATTATATATAAACGCTTGCTATCTTATGCTATTTAAGGTGAAAGAAAAATCAGACCCTATGACTTCAATTTCAGCAGCATTCAGAAAAGATCTAAAATGGCTTGGGGACAGACTGTTATTGCACTCCAGTGTTTTTGCAAATGTGACTTGCTTATTACATATGGGCATCCTTGCAAAGTACTTTTCCAGACTTCTGCTAAACACGTATATAAAAAAACTTGGAGGGATGCATTTTGTACTCACACAAAGACTGGGAACCAGACTGGACAGGTTGACATGCCGTGGTGCAAACATATGAAGCTGCTGAAGGCAGGATATGGCAGCTGCCTGAACAAGTGAGTCTGAATGGTCTTGTGTGATTGCACATCCCACCAAACAGGAAGAACGAATTGTTGAAATTGCAGCTCCGTTACCTAATGATGTAATACAATATCCTTAACACAGCAAAATTTTTGTATGACAACTATAGACTTTAAAACTTTGATAAACAAGAATTTTTAATGCTTCAATGTTCACAGATTAACATGCAACTTTTCTGAATTCCTACTGCAAATTAGTGTCTACACAACTTCAAAGAAATACTATGGAGTGTTTCAATATCTCTTTTTTAGCTCAGCCAAACAATGTCCTGTCCAAATGAAATTCTGGATCTGTGATCAGTCAGGACTATTTTGAGAGTATCTTCCCAGTCTTCCAAGGACATGAAACCAGTAAAATTATATGAATTTAAATTCTGAAAGTCTCTTTCATTCTATACATATGGGCAACATTTCATACACTGAACCGTTTCCTAAAAAATCAGATAACAGTTAAGCTAGCACACATGTATGCAGTTGGCTCCATTAGATGATTTGCACTGCTCTTAATAGTACAAGCATTCAAAAGAACAGTATATGAAAAATAACCCTATTCTGTATTTTAAGAATTAACTTGCATCACGTTTAAAAACAAAATATTGAATTACAGAAAAATGTAGCCTGCAGAAGACATTCTAAATAAGTTGGTATTTTAAAAGTTAATGACACTCCAAATCAAAAGGTTAACACATAGCAAGCAGATACTCAAATTTAATTAAACCATCTAGAAATTTTTCATAACTAGAAATTTAAGTCCAGTTATTTCAGGATAAAATTTCACTAGTGGCTGGCTCTCTGGCACTGCATCAAAGATCATCCTATAACTACTCCTAAAAATCCCAGTTAGACAAAGTTACAAATCCATGTTTTTGCTATCTGAGACACAGAATCTCAGATTTGGTGTTTGGCATGACAAGACCTCACTCTTGTAAGGCACAGTGATCTAAAAATATCAAGAATGAGTGGAAATGAGTTATAGTTCACAATATTATCAATTATGTCAAACTTAACATAACTTTCAGTTAAAAATGAAACCAACACGTGTTGAAAAAGCAGAGGAGAAATTTTGCCTGTTGCCCCACCTAAACACAAAAATATATGAGGCAAGATACGGAACAAGAGTGTTTTTCATCTTTTACCTACCATGCAAATTTGCCATTAGCCAGAATACCATATATCACTGTAACTTCTTTATGCAAATCTCAAACTGCAGTCAAAAAAGCCCAAGCAGTCATATGGAGGAACAGAAGTGAGGTTGCTTGCAGGACTGTAACTGAATTTGTTAACATCAACCCCTCACCCCCATCTGCAACTCCAACAAACAAAAATATATTTTTGTCCACTTAAGATTGTCAATATATTACCTTTATACAAGTTTCATTTTGTGTTTTCTCTTCAAATTCCCACTAACCTTGCAGCTCAGGCCCAACAGTAGTTATTATAGCTCCAAGACATCGACCTAAGCATTGATGTACTTCCATATGCGACGGTGGAACAGTTAAGAGCAGAGTAAGAACTAGAGAAAGTGTTGGCTCCACATATCCACGGTACATTGGTCCACTAGAATCCACTATCAAGGCAAGTGAATGGAGAGACCAGGTCTATCAAAAAACAAAGGAATATTTTACAGTAATACATTTAAGAAATTTAAATAATTTTGTATACAGACAGCCTAGCTCTGCATGTTCTTGCTTAAACATGTCTAGTTAGCTACTCCAGAAGTGTTTCAAAGGTCTCAACCTCAAGCAATCACCTGGGAGTTTAAATATTTCTGCCATACTCTTTGGCTATCAGCAGATTTGGGGATAATGAAGATGAAGAAAATAAAGAATTTGAGAAAAACTGGTTAAATACTTTGAGGAAGAGAAACACAAACACAAACAACACAACCTC
>VYZX01027397.1:0-11948 GCA_013401335.1 Brachypteracias leptosomus | reverse complement strand
AAACAGTCTCCCATTTGCCCAATAACTTAGCTAAGTAAACAATCAGAAGGCTTACAGAACAGGTTAATACATAAATAAAAATTATAAGAGAAAAGCATAACAAAAGAACAATGTTTCCAAAAAGCTCTCCCACTGAGGCTCACAGATAATATATTCCTCAACTCATAAACAAATATGAGACATAAGACAGTATTACAGTACCTCCATTTACATGAAATAAGTCAAATGTTTGAGCCTTCAGTGTAAACCAATAAGGACTTACCTTGCCCAGGTAACTATCAAATCTCCTATCATAAACAACAGGTCACAGTTCAACTGCAGGTACTTCACAGTCACAGCACCAAGAATTTCTAGACCTGATGAGAAACACACTCACCTTAGCCACTGCGCATCGTACAGCCATAGACCTGTCCGTCAACAGAGATCGGGCATTCTTATAAATATCACGGTGACAAGAAGCTGCTGCTCCTCCAAGCCCATTTAGAACTTTCTGTAAACTCATCAGAATTTCACTGCGACCCTGAGACTACACACACACAAAAAAAAAAAAAATTATGCAAAAATGTGGAAACAGTACTTATATGAAGAACCAGGTGTATAATTCTGCATTTTCCTGCTTGTGTGCAGGAATACTTTTGGAAACACTGATAATATAGTTTACTAAAGTCATATACAACGGATACCTAGCTGGTTTTAGACAGCAGTAAGCACTATAGAGTTTTACTAAAACTGCCTCAGTTGTCACATATGTTAAGACAAGCCCAGACAACCCAACAAATTTGCCCTAGGCAAGATGCTTCTGTCCTGAACCACTATTTACCTGCTGTGGCCTGGCAAAAAAAAAAAAAAAAAACAACAAAGAATAAAAAGATCTAAGTGACAGACTAAGGAAGACAAAGCCAGCTGCTGTTCAGCCTCTTTCTGTCTTGCTGCNAAAAAAAAAAAAAAATCAACAACACAACCAAAGAAAACAGCTGCCAGGACAAGAGCCACACAGTCAGTACCCCTTCCTTCCAACTTGTCACATATTTAAATAACTTAAAGAACAAACCAAACAAAAACCCAAACGAGCTACTTGTGTCAAACCAGACCCACTGATAGCTGAAGACATTCTCTCAATATTATGGCACAGACTCTCTTACTCTCTTTACAGGGCACAATGTATCCTGCTTACATGCAGAGTAACATCTTTGTTGCAAAAATTAAGTATTTATTACTCTTTTTAAACAATTGAATGCTTATTCAGGGTACAACAGCAGAAGTCCTAATGCAGTAGTTAGAAACGGTACATAGAACTATTTTGCAATTTTAATTACTGATGCCACTATGAAGCAACTACTATAATATTCATATGACAAAACTCTGAACTCTTTGCAGTAAAAATACATGCACACATTTAACTTGCTACTAACTACGTGTTTTGCGTTTTTCTAGTTAGAAGGCAAACAATACAGGCATTTTGGCAAACAACTCCGGAGGAAGCAGGTTTCATTTAAAATGGAATCAAGACCACAGATATAAAATAATCTGAAACCTACCTCTGCACTTTTCAGAGATTTTAAAAGATTATTCACTGTTTCTGGAAAAGAACTACCCAGCATTCTGCCCATCTTTTCATAAAATGCTCCAACACATGCCACAGCAGCCCTAAGAAAAAAAGAGACATTAAGTGGTGTACTCTCTTTCTGTATCATCTAAATGAAAACAAATACTTAAATAGAAATGTAGGATTTAATCATTATAGATGAGTAAAAATCTATTTGCTATACACTAGTTATACTGGCTGTTTAACACTGTGCATTTAAATCATTTTTTTTTGTTTACAGAAAAAGTAACAAAAGTTATTAGGTTCTAAGAACACAAATGTATCTGAACAGGTATTATTAGAAGATCTACACAGAGCAAAACATTCTGGAGAAGATAACTATATGCTGAAATCTCAGCAAGACTAGGTTTTGTGTTTCAGTAAACTGTTTCTTTTACAAACATCTGCAAGATAACCCCTATCATTTAATATATCTTGACAATTTTTGTAGATACTGAATGATGGGTTTTTTCCAAGCCTAAAAGCTTAAAATGCATATATTATTGCATAACACAAAATTTACAGCCACTGTAAAACTCACTGGATTCATGAACAGTTACATACATGTTTTCCTTACCCTGTCATTTGAGATTAGGAATATTTTAAATAATACCATGCTTATATACACAAATTGCTCCAGGGCAGTCACAGAAGCAGCTCCTGAAAACGTGCTTTTTCCATCACAAAGGAGCAAGGCTTTTTTAAAACTTGAAATTCTTGAGTAAATGACTCTTTAGAAAAGCTATTTGTTACAAAGTCATTACAGTCTACCCTTTAAAGGGCAAGTCTCCTGCACAATTCTTCTACACAAACATCAAAACTGAAGTTTGAAATCACACATTAAAAATCCTACTTCAGTAGGGAGAGTAAGTTTCAGAGCACGTTATGGTACAAAACCCTTCCCACTCACACAAGTTCCTCATGGAGATGAACAGCTTCAAGTAAAATTTCATTATCTGCCCAAAGGGTGACTATTTCAGATTTTATTGGTAAATCCTATTGTTATGACAATGTCTTAAGGCAAGCTCAAATTTGGGTGAACGTACTGTGAACATACGAAGCAGCATGTGTGGAAAGTACTAAAAGCAATTTTAGCAGAAGCTGTTTGTGGTGTTAACCAAATTTCTACTGGTGAGACTGCTCCTACAAGTAAAGACAAACTGGATCACACATCCATGCACACAGACTCCAAGAGACTTGTGTGGCATACAACAGTAGGGAATATAAACAGGCAACGTTTGATGGGGGAAAAAAACCTGGAACATTTGGTTACAATTCTCTGGGCATAGATAATAATCTTGCTTGACAATGTGCAGGTTCCATCTTAAATGGGGTACCTGAGCACAATCAGCAATAATCCCACCAATGGATTTTCTTCATTGCACTACATAATCAACTGTTACCCTCTCCAGGACATACATAAGCATGTAAAGAAACATAAGCTAGTCCCTTGCCTACAGGAAAGCACCTGACTTTTAGATAGCCACGTATGAGTCACCTCTGAGATCTTCCCTCCACAAGCCCAATCTTGCTCTTCTCTCGGTTATATCAAGTACATGTGAACTCCAAATAAGCATGCAAAATATAAGTAAGCGTAACATGCACATATACAGGCAGATTCTTCTGTAATACCCAGGACCACTTTGCTTAAAAATCATTCTCCTTTCCCTAGTAAGATTAAACATACAGTTTTGTGGGCAGATAAGCTGCAGTATCATCTTTGCTCTTGATGATGTCGTTACACTTGTCAAGCGTCTGAAAAACAGTAAACGTGTCTCCAATGCTGTAGAGAGCAGCAAGATTTTTTGCTAGTAGTTTTCGCGTAGGTGGCCCAGGGGAACTGCTGATGAGTCCTGTTAGCTGTTCTACAAGTTTCTTCTGTTTTTCCTTGACATCTGTCTGTTAATGGACCAAAAATAAATAAAATAAGAAAAGTCATTTAATTCTGTGTCTTGCCTCCAACACACAGAAAAAAATAGAAGAAATTGAAGTAAATCTTACGCCACTCCTATATGTATGTAATTTAGCAAATTGCTCGTCTCACAGAGATTTGAGATACATTCCATAATATCAGACGCAGATGCTAAATGCTCAGAATTCGCTGTTACTCTAATTTTTATTTTTTAAAAATACTTACTAAAAATACAGTAATACCTGCCTAGAACATCTTTTAATCCTCTTTACTATCATGAATCCCTACTCTGGGAGGGAAAGTTTTGCCTTCCAAATATTTATGACAATGAAAAACTCAAGACAAACTATGTACAATACAACAGAGAGTCATACTGACTGTCTACAATTAAGCACTTAAAAGCTACAAACTAATAGATGCTCTTAGGCTGAATCTAAAATCATACAGTTATCACTTTGCCATTACCTGTCAAATTCCTCTAGCATGAAATTCATACAAATGTTTTAGAAAGAAAGGAGAAAAAAAAAAACAACACATTAAATTACCTTGTTAGCAGCTACCAGCACTTTATCCAAAAATCTTAACCACTCAAAGATAAAGACCGGTCTCTTTGCTTCTGTAATTTGGGCTAATGCTTCCTCGTTCAGTAACAGACTATGAGCCAGCTCCATAACTGGTTAAATTCTGGTTCTGTTGTAAATTTCTGTAGCACCTCTAAAATAAAAATGTAAATATTAGTATAAAGTACAGTACAATGATACAAAGCTTTGAAAATCAAATGAAAATACAAAGATAAAATCTACAGATCACAGTGTCATGGTTCCAGCCTGCTTAGACTTAGCTAAATAGTCCCACAAAAACCACTTACATATTTACAACTAAGTACATCCATTAGTATTTCCGGGAACAGAGTTCTTAATTGTAAAAAGAGCATCTACAGGCAACAACAGCTAACTCTTAGCCAAGAAACATATACTAAAGTCTCTGCTTAAAGAAGGAAAAAATCCCAACAACAGAGAAGAGGTAAAGGAGTCATCTCACTGTCTCTTCTTACATAAAACAGAGTAAGGATTGTCCCTGATCAAGACCCTTGACCACACTCCCAAAGCTTGGGCATGAACCTGGCCACCTTCTCAACATCTTCAACAGACAAGGTGACAAGGAGATGAGCCTATCACAAGTAGGACTTTACAGCCATCACAAATTTGTGAGGCTGGAACAGTGTCAGCATTTGGCATCGCTGACCTGAGACTTCCCATATCCCACTACCCTTAAGTGCTGGACAAATAAGGCCTCTGAAACCCAGCAAGCCTTATGTGCAACAGCCTGGAATACAAGCACCAGCCAAACAACTTCAAGTCTCTCCAACAGCCAAAATACTACAGATGAAACACTGAAGATCCTGCTAAAACAGGGAATGGGGGGGTAGCAGCAAAGCACTACCACAAGCACACTATCAGCATATGCAAACACTCTGCACACAACCCTAGCAAACCACATTTAAACAAAGTGTACCTGTTTAACACAGAATCGATAGAAAAAACAAGACATCTAAAATTCACAAAATTAAGTTAACCATCTTCAGCTAAAAAACCCCACCCCAAAACCTGAATGCAGTGATGCTAAGCAGGGATCTCAGACAAAACAGAAAAAGCAAAGCAACTAAGAAGTATTACATAAGACATCATGTTTTGACAGCTGCACCATTCCACTCGCGCTCTCAAGTGCTCACAGCTGCTTTCTCATTCATGGCCAAATCCAACAAATTCTTAAATCAAATGAAGTGATTTAATTTTTTTTTTTTTTTTTTTTTACATTCCCCAAATTACACAGTAGTAAATGATGACATATTAATACTACAACCATATTATGGTTCTAAATTCACCTTAATTATTTGATGCTGATGAAACTAAAGCATCACAATGTCTGTAATACTAAGCTTGTTCTCTGCTCGTTGGTAGTTTGCATTATAATCTTTTTCACTGCATTTATTTTCAGTGACAGGTCAACAAAGATGGAAGAGCCACACATGGAAGTCCTCCTTCAACACCTTCAAAGGCATCTTCTGGCTTCTTTTCTTTTTTTCTGATTTTATAAAGCACTGAGGAGGTATTGCCTCTTAATAGGGCATAGGCATATCGCCTCAAAACACCTTTACATGACAGCAGACAGAAACATAATGAACGACAGCACTACAATTCTTTGGATACCATCCAAGATCTACGCTGCTTGTCACACCAGCACAGCACAGGAGTAGCTTATGACAGCTCATTACTCCTTTTCCTCCTCAGATAAAAGTTCTAATTTTCTCTGGCCTTTAGAGCTGTGAATCCCTTATACGCATTCCACACACTCCCTTACCTGTTCAACTAAATTTAGGAAACACAAGCTCTCAGCAAACAAACCTGTTCATACATTCAGCTGTGCCACTGAAGCACAAGGGAACGGCTACAAGAACAATTACACAAATACTCAGCTAACTGAAGATTCAAAGTCTAACATATAGCTATGCAGGCAGGCAATCCAAAGCTCACCTACATTTGCCAAAGGTTTGCTCCAACGTTCATCGAAAAATGTCAACCAAGTTTTACTGATACCACTGAGGGCTGGGTCTTACTGTGCACGTTACAAGTAATAGATACACCATTATCTCCCATAGGATGCAGAACTAAAGCCTACCAAAGTCAACTCGCATCCAGTAAGTTACATTGAAGCTTTACAGAGATTATAAAACATTTAGATGTGCTAGGGTTCCTTGCTATTCTCCAGGTCTTTTTCTGCAGCCCAAAGCAGCTATTTAGACCTTCATCACACTCAGTGGATTAACAGAGAAAGCTGAAAACCGGGCAAGTTTAGAAGTGCCAGCCTCCTGAAGAACTCCATCGGGTGAAAGAGCTTTTGTGCCTGAGCCCTTCTACCCGTGCCCGTTACTTTAACAAGCTGCAGCACCTCTCCCAGTGCATCTCACCTGGTTCTAGAGCCCCTCGGGAAGCAACGCCCCGAGACCGCGTTACCGCGCTAGCGACACACCGTTCCTCACCGAGGGAATAATGGTGAGTAGCAGCCAGAAGCGCTGCCTCCCTCCGGCACCCCCGCCATGCAGGCACGTAGGCACACGCCGGAGCCTCTCCTCTAAGGTCATCTGCGGACGGCAGGCAGCGACGCCCACCCGCGCCGCGGAGTGGGGAAGAACGGACCCACCGGCCCGGACCCACCGACCCACCGTAGTCCCCCCGCCGGGCCGGGCCGACACCGCCGGCCCACCTGCCGCCTTAATGGCCACGGCGCGCGCGTTACGCTCCTACCGTGCGGCGGCCGCGTCCTGCTAGCTGCTGGCTGCACAAGCCGTGACAACGCGGCCGCGGCCCCCGGGGACACAGACACGCGTGGGTGCGCTCCGCCCGCGCCCCCTCAGCCACGCAGCGACAGAACAATGCCCGATCGGTTTGGCTGCTTCAGTCCCCGCTGCGCCCCGGTGCAGAGGGCAGGAGGGAACCAGCGGGGCAGGGACGGGGGACACGAGCAGCTCTACCTGCAGGCCCCGGTACCAGCCCCGACGCACCTCAGCTGAGCGGAGGTACCGGCGGCCGCCCAGCAGGAAGCTCGAAGCGCGCAGGCGCCGGCAGGCGGGGATGGCCGCGCGCAGGCGCCGCTGGCGGGACGGGCCGAACGGATCTCTTATGTGTGCGCGGTTCCGCTCCGCCGAGGCTTTGGATACCTTGGTGGCGGGGGAAGCCCTCCGGGGGTTGAAGACGTCGCTGCCGCCGGTGCCCAGACGTAGCAGAAGCCCAGAAAAACGCCCCCCTGGGTCCCCGCGGCTCGTTGGGTTCACGTGTTTTCGTTCCTCAGCGCCTCCACCCGCGCACCGGGCACCACAGGCCGGAGCCTCCGTTTGGAAGCGGGTTCGGCGTTACAGGTGACCTGCCGCGAAATAAAACGCGAGATAAAGCCCATTGGCTGTGTTTATAGGAAGGGACGTGCGTGCTGAACATGGAGGAGAATGAAGAGGAAGACTACATGTCTGATTCATTTATTAAGTAGGTGGCTCCTTTTTCTTCCTCTTAAGTGATTGTAAACATTTACAAGTTTAAAGCGTGCTAATATTTGCAGACATTATTAACTCTTAGACAGGATGTAAGGCCAGGCTTGCCTATGGTGAGGCGGATGAAGGAAGCTATTCAGAAAGAAGAAAAGCAAAAAGAAGCCAATGAGAAGAACAGGCAAAAAAGTATAAAAGAAGAAGAAAAAGACAGACGTGACTTGGTGTTGAAGAGTGCGCTGGGCAGTGAGAACAAAGGCTTTGCTCTGCTCCAGAAGATGGGCTACAAAAGCGGGCAGGCTCTGGGCAAAAGCGGTAAGCTTGTTGTTGTCTGGAAGCACGTGCTTATGTTCAGGTGTATCTTCATATTTTGCAGACTGTAGCTGCTGCTTCATTTGTAGTCAGAGTCTATAATGTTTCTCTGAGAGCCCTACCATTACTGAGCTGTGAATGTGTTGTGGTACAGCAAAAGATGAGAGTACATCTCTTAAAAATTAAAATAAAAATGGTATGGGCTATCAAGAGATGTGAGGCAAGCAGCAGTACTTGCTGCTCAGTAAATGTGCATCCATATGTGCATGTCCACAGGAATTGCATTAAGGGTATTTTGATGGTCTTGCAAAGCTAGTAGTATTCCCAAAAAACTCAACCCCTCTCTTTGCATTTATAGTTGGGTTATGAAGAAGAAATGGCACACACTGGCCTACCCTTAGGTGAAGTAAAATTGGTAAAACAAAGCATCTATAACTGCTATGCCAGTTCAGCCTGTGTCTAGCAGACAGTCAGCAAATGAACTGGTCCAGGCAGATTCTTTTTATTCTTCATCTTTGTCAAGTTTTGAGATTCTAGAATGCAGAATGCTACAGAAGGCTATAACAAAGCAGTCATCATCACAGGTATGTCATACCTGTCAAGTCAACATTTTCTTTTGGTTGAGTAACATCCTGAAAAAAGTATATAGCAACATAGCAGCCAAGCCAAAAAAGAGAAGAAGTTCCAGTTCAGCTGGGTCAGTTGTAATGAACTAAATGTACATTGATTTGGGATTTTTTTCAGCTTCCAAGGAACAAAATCACAAGAAAAAGTACGTATTTAATGGCAAAAGTTTGCCTACTTGAATATATCACACAAATCATAGTTTGAGAAAGATCTGTTTTCTTAAATTGACCTATTTTTTTTCCCTTGCAGGAGAAGGCATTGTTGAACCTATTCCTCTGAACATAAAAACAGGTTTGTGATATTTCCAAATTTACTTAGTTTGGTATCAGCTTCTCAACTGCTTACATTCATTTCTGAACTTACATAGGCAGAAGTGGGCTTGGTCACGAGGAATTAAAAAAGCGAAAAGCTGAAGAAAAACTGGAAAGCTATAGACAAAAACTCCATATGAAAAAACAAGCAAATGAACAAGCTGCAGATCAGTTCAGGTAAAATGATGTAACTGATATTCCAAGCAATGGCTAAACAGCATTTAATTAATTTTATGCTTCACTTCAACATTGTTCTGGTCTGAGACAATTAGTAGGGATAAAATCTTAGATTTTCCATTTTAGAAAAGTTATCAACTATAATTCATCTCACTGCTTGTCTACCTGCTTATTTTAGCTATCTAATTTTTCTTAACAGAGTAAGATTCAAAAACAAACAAGAAGAACGTAAGATGGAAGGGGACCTCCGAAAAAGCCAGAGGGCCTGCCAGCAATTAGATATGCAAAAAGTGAGTCCTGTATTTTTGGGGGGTTGGAAGGAAAGCTTATAGGTTAGAGATAGAGGCTACAAACAAAGTAGTGATTCAATTATTGGAGGTTCTCTAAAATAGTGGAATAACTAGTCCAAAGTCCTGATGTTTGGCAATGCTTTATTCCTCTTAAAATATTTCAAAGTATATGTTTGCACCCTTAAGATACTTGAAGGTGTACACCAACCTCATGGTAACTTATGTGAGGGCCTGTGTTAATCTGTGTCATCAGAGCACACCTGGTTTTGCTCCTGCATTCTCGTGGTCACTTTTGAGCTGTTTGCATATCTTTCAGTAGCCAGTGTCAGGCTGTCCTAAATGACAGTGCTGTTTGCCTTGAGTGAGGGAGCAACATCATCACAGAATGGTTGAGGTTGGAAGGGACTCTGGAGGTCATCCCTTCCAAGCCCACTGCTCAAGCAGGATCAATTAAAGAAGGTTGGCCAGGACCATGTCCAGACAGCTTTTAAATATCTCAAGGATGGGGATCGTTTTCCTTTAGCTTTACCTGAGGTGGATTAGGAAGCTCTGTGTGATTTTTTGGTAAAATAACTTGGGGCAGCATGTCTTCAACTGATAAAAAAGGGTATCTGTTCACAGCCTCGGTGTAAGATTATGTTGCTGTGTAGCCTTACACATATCAAATGTAGATGGAATAGAACTTAATGTTAGCATGCATTTACTTGTTTAAAAAAAAAGTGAATAATCCTTCTTCTGGGCCACTGTGCTTAGTTTCCTACTACAGCTTTAGTAATTCTTGGTTATGCTATACAGAAAAGCTTTGCAACCTAAATCACACCTATTAGAAATTGTTTTTATCCAGCATCTTACAAGAAAACCTATGAAGGCAGATAATTTTCATTTAAATCCTTCATTATTTAAGGGTATCGATGTTCCTAAGGAGACTTGGTATTGGCTAGAACCTGAAGAGGAAGACAAAAAGGATGAGGAAGACAAGGAAGATGAATGTACAAGCACAGACTTAAGTGTAAGCCCAGCAACTAAATTAATGACTTGATTCAGAATTAAATTTAATATTCCTCTTAAAAGTATGTATGCATACACACATATATACATTTATAAAGGATATATGTACATTTCCAAGCTGCAGTGAATGGCCTCTTTGCATCTTAGAGCAGTGATTTTTGTAGCAGTTACATGATAAACCAAGAAACACTAAACCCCTGATTTCTTGCTTATCTGTTTTGAAGCTGATCTTTGGAAAAACTAGCCTAGAGATTAAATTCTAAACATTTTTGTACCTTAGCCAAGATATGCTTGGATGTCACATCTCATGTCTTAGGCTGAATTTTAGAATTATTAAGTAATTTCTGAAAATGCTTTGCAGATTATCTCAAGATGGACACTGGAAACTCACTTTTTTTTGAGAACTTGGTTACACAGCTCTTGTTAGGCTTACATGTTTGATTTGCAGAGATTAGGTGTGAAAAATTCCACCAAAAATATCATATACTTGAAATAAAGTAGCTCGGTAATATTTTTATCTCTCTCTTCAGTGCAGGTTTCTTATCTAGAAAGAAAGATGAGCAAACAGCAGCCATTAACCTTCCAAAGGTCGTGAATTCCTGTGCTGTAGGCTACAAATTTGGGAAATTTCATGCCCTAGCTACAGTGCTTTGTAGCTTTTCCACAGCAAAAAGTTAATCTATTTTAACAAAGCTAGTAGTTCAAGTTGTTTTGTGTCATGCGAGCCCCAGATCATTGCATACCTGTATGTATCTCTAGGTATCAGAAAAGCTGCACATCCTGACTGCCTATTTGAGAGAAGAACATTTTTATTGCATTTGGTGTGGAACAACCTATGAAGGTGAGAATAAACCTGTGTGGCATGTGTTTTACTTATGCAGTTAGACTGAAATAGCACAACATATTCTTCATGTTCCTCTTATTGCAGTCTTCTAAATCTACATGGCAAGTTTGCCTTCCAGGCTGCTTGGTTTTGCACAAAATTTTGTACGTTTTGATTGTAAGCCAATTTTTAGGTGTTTATATGCACAAGAAAACAAAACAAACCTCAAATAAAAAAACCCAGACCACCATATTGGTGTTTATTTGTATTGGTATTCATATTAATTTTATGTAAAAAAACACCCACCAAATTTAGATATTAAAACTACCATTAAAAGCTGTGAAAGCTTGCAGATGTTTCAGAAACACTTAGAGCACTATCCAGTTTAACTTCACCAGAGGGTAGAATTTGTGTTCACTGTTCTAAAATAAATTTTGGAATTAATAATCTGCAAACCTTCTTGAATTCTATTTAATCTGCTTTACATGGATTCTTCAAATAACTCTAGCAACTTTGGGTTTTTTCCCCTCCTCTGAGCTGGAATTACTCACTGTTTCTCTGCTTATCCTGTAGACTCTGAAGATTTATCTTCAAACTGCCCTGGAGACAGTGCTGCGGACCATGACTAAAGCCTTTCTAAAGGAAGGAGTCCTAGGTGAGTATGTATAGTTCATAATATCTTTTAGAAGCTTTGGAGCTGTGCCATACTAAACAATTCACATCAAAGCATGCAGAGGAATAGTTAGTTGACAGGTTAAACTCCCATTTCTGAAGCTGCTTTGCTATTTTCTGCTTGATGCATAATTTAATAGGAACTAAAACTTTGCATTTGTAATTGAACTATCTATGGTGGGTTTACCTTGG
>VYZX01027395.1:0-14304 GCA_013401335.1 Brachypteracias leptosomus | reverse complement strand
TCAACTGTTGAGATTAACTAAAAAAGAAAAAAAAAAAAAAGAAAGAAGGAAAAAAAAAATCCATTATGTTCATGGCAATGCGTTTATCTCCTGTAATTGGCTTAACTGCCCTTTTGATGCATCTTAACCCATCAGTACCTTGAACTCTTTTGCAGACTTTTAGCATCCGGTATGCTAAGGCAGAGAAAAAAAGCAAAAGAAAAAAGCTTTTNGCAGAGAAAAAAAGAAAAAGAAAAAAGCTTTTCTATTTTTTTGTTACTATAGCTACTAAATCATTGAAATCCACTATATTTCCTATAATATTATTAATTAGTTTTTTTCTAAATGCTCTTAATTGCTATTTTCAGTAGGATCTGATTTTTTATTTCTGCTAAACATTTTTTGGATTGAAATTTATAATTTGGTCTCACTAGTTTATTTTTTGCCTGTTAGTAAGAATACAAGGTATTCTGATACACAGTTTTTTGTTTTGTTTTGTTTTGTTTTTTAATAGATCCATTTTCCTTTTTTTGGACACTTTATTTTGGTATTCCCTTTAAAAAGCAAATAAAACAACCATATAAATTTCAATCGCAGCCAGAGGAAAGTGAAGTGAAATCATTATGCTTATAGTTAATATATAGATTTTGTTTAATTATCATAAGCAACAAAAATGCTTTATTGCCTGACAACTGTATATAATTTTGTGTTTAGTATGTCTTAAAGATTTTTTTTCTATCAATGTACAAGTTCAGTAACCTGAGAAATGAACTAAGTTTTAATACAGTTATAGGAATACACAATAGTAACATTGTTTAAAAGCCTTATTGTACCCTATAACTTACCAGCTTGATAAAGGAATTATATGCTCATGAAACATTAATGAAACCTAAATTCAAATTAAATTTCAGTCTCTTTTACTGTATTTAGTGAATAACATGAGAAACTGACCTAAACTAACATTTCAAGGCTCATAAAAAATAATTTTCAATAGCAGCATTAGCCTTCACTGCTCTTTATAAAAGGTTTTACCTAACAGACTGAAACCTGGGAGTCATAGTAGCCTCTTCTTTAAAAATGACAGTGATTTTTACGGATTTGTTCAGACTGTTGTATGCTTGTGATAACAGTTCTTCCTTGATATGAAGTTTCTTTCTTTTGTTCCAAGTTTCTCTATTCATTATTCAGCAATTCATACTTAGAGTCTTGTTTTTGTTTTGGATGACCCTTTCAGCAGTTCTGAATTACATAGTTTTCAAGGAATGAACTCTCTTTTCCCTAAGTTTTTTTAATACAAGCAATTGGGGGGTGATTGAATCCAGCTGTTACTGCTTGTCAGTTCTCAATTGACTTATTTCCTCAGAGAACACTTTCAGCTCCTTCTTCAATTCATGCATAGACAGATATGTATAAAAGCTTGTCAAAGTTATTATCTTTTTGTATTCTAGTACAGAAAGTCTTCCAAACCCATGAGACTATCTTTTATTTTTTTCTATTATTCAGTTCATTTTTCAAGATGTTATTAGGTTTTAGAAATGCACAAGAGTATTGGGAAGAGCTTTTTCAGAAAAATATATATCCTCTTTTTTTTTCCTTTTAGATATACACTTTTACATGAATTTTTAGCCTAGAACTTGTCTTTGAGCTTATTGTTTGCTGCAGAAGTACAGTCCTCATCCAGCTTCTTGCATCAAATGTTTTCTGCCACCTTATAGCTCTGAATTTTCTAGTTCCAGGGAATTTGATATGACCAGCCTGGAGATCAAAGGGTAATACTATGTTCTTCAGACCAGGGAAAACATGAGGAGAAAAATTATCTTTTTCTTCTCTTAACAAGTATAGAAAGAAAGTTTAAAAATATTTGAACATAATTTGCTTTTGCATATTGCTTTCCTCACATGCAGAATTTGTTTTTACATTTAAAATAGTCTTCTATTCTTCCATTTATATAGCTGATATCATAATCACATATGACTATGACATCAGCTATTATATGTTTGTTTTACCACTTGTTATTACCTATTTATAGTGGAATCTAGAGATGTAACAAGATCAAAGATCACCTGGTCCTAGCTTTTAATAGCATATGATAGGAGGCAGATGCCATATATATAAAAAATTGCATTCTAAACAGATAAGATACTATATGACACAGGAAAGAGAAAGGAGAAAAGCTGCAAAGTGAGTGGTATAGTGGGAATTAAACCTAGATCTGTGTCCTTCACTATTGTCTTTCAGCTGCGGTTGCCATCAGTATGATAAATCAACGACAAATGTGTAAATTATCTTTAGAATAAGAAGGAGGCAGGTGTAATCCAAAGATGCACCTGCTAACCTTAATGTATTTATTAAAATATTTTGGAGATTCCAGATGAAGAACTGAAAAAGTCATCTCTGTCATTGATTGTAAATCTTACAAGAGGGAAACCACATCTGAATATGAGATCTAGGAAAACATACTTCAAACCACAGTATGAGTTTATGATAAAATAAAGCAGATATTAAGTGCTTACCATAACTGTTTCTAAACCAAAAGCATAAGAATGGGAAAAAAACCCTGCAATTATTTGGAAACATCATTAAATTCTTCCTTTCTATAAATTCATAACAATTTTCACCAAGTCACTAGCTTTCATGAAAGCAGCAGCTGGCTGAGCTTTTGGTATGCAAAATTTCATACCAGGAGTTTACTGAGCCTTTTTTTTTTCTGGTGACTACTGAAAAACATGAGAAAATAGAAACAGTCAAATTATGAAAGTAAATTCTTCATGTGAGTGTGAAAATTAGTAGGTAAAACAAAGACATGTTCAGATATTTTCAGACTTTCTTGTTATACATTTAAGAGAATAAAGGAGATTGACATTACAGGCCCCATGGCTATTTCCAGTCACTAGCTAATAAACTCAGTGGTTTGGAACCTGAGAAAGAGAAACAGTCTGATAAAGACTCATCTTAGTCACACATCTTTGTTTAGACAGGCCGACAAGCAACAAAGCAAATTTTATGGCAAATAAACTTAAATCAGATACAATCTCCTTCTTTTTAGCACAATTGGTATCCCCTAATTCCAGTCTTGTTTAAAGTGTCTGCTTATGCTGAGGCTAACTGTTATTTCAAAGGTCAAGTAAGAGAGCTTTGCAGTGTTTTCTCCTCTTGCCATGAGTACTAATGCTAGCTTAATTAAAATCCACTGCCATAGTTTGAAAGGGATTAATTTTAAACACTTCCATGGGGAAATCATATCATTCTGGAAATTTCCAGTTTGAAGTGGTCTTGGTTAACTGAAAGGTCCACTGTTTCCCTACTGTCTTGAGGCAGGAAATGCTTGTAAAAGCGTTAAGGAAATTCACAGAAGGATAAGTTAAAAACAGAAAAAAGGCACTAGGAAGTGACAAAATTTCCTTGTAAAAACTATTTCTTGATTTAGAAAATGCTTAATTTATAAACAATATGAAAATCAGAGCCATAAATCCAATTATTTTATTAAGAACAACACTTGCATTATGTATTGGGTTTGACTGAGACAGAGTTAATGTTCTCCATAGCAGACCTCATAGTGCTGTGCTTTGTATTGGGAGCTTTGATAACACACCCATGTTGTGGCAACTGCTGAGCAGTGCTAGCACAACACCAAGGCTGTAGCTCCAACATTCTTCCCCACCTCAGTTTGACGGGGTGGGCAAGATTTTAGGAGGGGACACAGTCAGGACAGCTGACCCACACTGACAAAGAGGATATTCCATATCATATAACGTCATCTTAACTATAAAAGGAGAGGGAAGGAGGAGGAGAGAGGGCATTTGTTGGGAAGACACTTGTCCTTCGAGCAACTGCTACGCGTTCTGGAGCCCTGCTGCCTGGGAAAGGCCTGACACCGCCTGCAGATGGGAAGTAGAGAATAACAGCTCTGTTTGCTTTGCTTCATGCATGTGGCCTTGCTCTCTACTTTTATTAAACTGGCTTATCATAACCCATGAGCTCTTTCCATCTTATTCTCTCCCCACTTGCCCTGCTGACAGAAGTAGGGATGGGGGGGAGTGATAGAGGGGCTTGGTGGGCACCTGGCACCCAGCCAATGTAAACTCACCACACATTATTAAACAATTATCCTAGAATTTTAAACAGGTAGCATTTTTTTAAACTTTAGACTCTCTATTTGAATCAATTCACTGTGATTGTTACATGTAAGACATCAGTCTTAATACACAAAAGGTAAGTAGGTTTTTTTCTGTTTAAGGAACTTCCCCATTTTTATGTAGTACAGTAAAAACCAGTCTTGGAATTACGTTAGCTTCATCCCGTTCCTTTTGAAACTGATAATGGCAAAACTCCTGTTACCTTCAAAGAGAATTACTATTAAGCAGTTCCTCTGAGAGCTCTCCATCATTGATTTTGGATCATTGAAGTTTCTCAATCAAGAATGCCATCAGGGAGGAAACCTACTATCTAACATTTAGAGATATATTCCCAGCACGCTTTCTATGGTGCTATGAAACTTTCACTACAGCCGTGGACAACATAGATAACATAGTCTTTGCAAGTGGGAGAAAATTGATGTAAATAGTCCCTATTCCCCATCCATCTTGAAAGGTCTGACAATAATCTGTCAACATACGTGGGATAAAACTAAAGTGCTGAAGATGTTAGGGTGGGAAATGTGCAAGAGAAGCAATGAGGCTTGGTGCTGGTTAATGTCAAAAGAGATACTGAAGAAACAAGTTGATGTGAGGCAAGGGATGGGAATGTGGCTAAGCAATGGTGAAGACAAATAATGGCAGGTATGGGAACAAGTTGGGAAAAGGAAGCTCTGAAAAACTCAGGAAAACAATAGACTAGGACTATGTGTGACAAGTAAGAAAATACAGTGGAGGCTGAGATAAGATGTGAGAATGACAAGGAAATAAAAAAAGTTGAGGCTTTTGCATGTTTGTTTGTGAAAGACATGGTTTATATATATAGTTTTAATGTATATGGGATTGAATTTGAGGTGGGAATTACTAGAGACTTTGAGTAGTTCTCCAGCATAAATACCTATGCTTTTACTTAAAAGTGAAGTCTATTATTAAACATATGATATCAGTTATATATATTTCTAATAGTATAAGCAATTCTGTAGTGGAATTTAATTAGAAATTTTAGATTTTGTCCTGGATTTCTAAGCATCTGAGTCTTATTGAAAGAAGACATAAATTAACTGTTTCCTTCCCAGTTTTAGAAGTCTCTATAAATTATGATATCAAGGTTTGACTATGGGTGCCTCAGATCCTTGAAACTAATCTTGGGTAGGACATCAAGGATTTAAAAAAAGAACAATTTAAGAGTTAATTGTTTATAGCTAGTCATATTAATCAATTTATATCCTAAAATCAAAGGGGAAGCCAGGTTAAAAGAAACAAAGTAGTCAAAACCTTAATTGTGTCCTATATCCTACTTGTGTCCTAAATGGCTAATACATCAGTGGCTGAATGGAATTAGGTGTTTCAGTCTCAAATTTTGTTGATGCCACTGAAGTTGTAATTACCTTTGAGTGACGCTATAAAGGAGATTAACTTATACTGTGCTTTTCCTTAGCTGCAGGAGATAGAAGAGAGTTCTTAGTGAAAGTCTGGTGTCTGTCACTTGAGGTATGTGGACAACATCTTGTACTTAAGATTTGCAAGAAAACCACATTCCTTTACTTGCAAAAAATTGTGTTGTGAGAGATGTCACACATCACTGATTTTATTTTATTTTATAGAAATCACTCATTCATGAAATTGCTACTAATATATTGCACAAATTATAAAAGCAGCCAATAACGGCTCATGCTGACAGGCACCGTACAAACACATAGGTGGCAACAGAGAATTTATGAACTATTCAGGTGTTTATTTACAGGATTAATGTGGTGATTATGGTTTAGGAAATATCAATAACTAAGGAACAGGTCAATAATTACAAATATGTTAGTAGAATTATAAAAAGTGCTACCAGCAGGACCCACAAAAACACTACAATTTTTTTTTAAGTTCATAAGTGCAGACAAGCAAACCCCTAAACTTGCACATTTTTCTTGGGCATTCTGGTGAAAGAATCTAAATGACCATTTATATTTCATAACAATTCAGGAATAGAGCTGTGATTGCCACTTTGTGTTCCAGTTCTCATTCTTTGAAATGTCTTTCTCTATTCTAGGCTTTTACTGGGGAACATGATAACACCTCTACATTATTTTGACCAAATTGTTTCGATTATTTAGATTTTCAGTAGCATTTGCTCTTTTTAATCACTGAAGTATTTCTGAAAATTTCACTCATGAGTTACCAAACTCAGCAGTTTAAGTCCAGGTAGTAATAGGATTTTGAATTCTTTAGAATTCACCTAACTCTTTTGAATGGTCAGGGGCACAGCACTAGTCATTCAACAAAGAATTTGTGACTCAATGTATTGTTTTATATAGAGGCAAGTATGGCAGCAATTTGCCATTCTTTGAGAAATGTGTTCCAGATGCCCTTTAATGGCATGGTTTTTAAAGCTCTGTCTATGCTCTCCTTTTTTTTTTTCCTATATGTATTCATTAAGGAACAGAAGAATAAATGTGACATGACTAATAGTTTCATATATGGCAAACAATATATTATTTTGATCACCAAGTAGGTTAAGAGTATTCAAACATTTAAAAAGAAAACTTTGGAACCAGGGAAGAATATTACATCATGAAAGAAATGGTGTAATTTATATATGCAGTTGGAAAGGGAAGGCAAAGGCGGGAGATGTGTACTGGTGAAGCATAAAACCAGGAACATGGACAGACATTCAGGATTATGTATATAGCTACTTCTAGTGGACAGAAGGAAATTCCCCATGTGAATTCTGCTTCTTTGTAAATTCTGGCTGCCATATTGAGCAGAAACATTTGATTGCCATGCTCCAAGCGATGGAAGCAATGAATGCATAGTCATGCTAGCAATTATGTACTAATCTGCACATTGAACTGCACTCTCAATATTCTGCAGAAAGCTGGATTACTTCATTATGTTTCTGCTTCAGCCAAAGCATCAGTAGACTGAAACTTCTGTGGCACTCCAATAACAAAAGTTTGAACCTCCATTCAAAATCCTGTAGTGTACCTGTATGAGCATTTTCCTTGGTAGTTTTGCTTTTAGAGATTCTATGGAAATACTATCTGTTTCAGTGGCCACTGAAATTTGTCTTCAATACATTCAAGTGGTAAACCACTGTAATGACATTAGTTTGCAGCTGGGTAATGTTACCTTGTGGAGTTCCTTTGAGGTTGATCTGCTACATTAACCTCCTTCCCATTTCCTATGGCTGAGGCATAGCAGCAAGCTATTTCTCCTTCTTCTGACCCCCATGTGACAGGTATAACTGTTTGACAGATCACAGCTAAAGCATACAATTATGATTGGCATGTGGGATCACAAAGAATGACAAATGAACATATGACAAATGATCTGGTTTTGCACTGTAAAAACATACGGCACAGAAGCGTTGCTGCGAGAAGGTGCAAACCAAGTATGTGTCTGAGTCTTGTGCTTATTGTGTGAGACGTGATGGCTCTGTTCATAACATACAAGAACACTTTCTAATATCCTTGGTTCTCTTCAGCCACACAGCAGTTGAATACAAGATTATCGGCAAAGAAAAAGGAATTAAAGTGAGACTATAATGTCAAGCATAATTTTAAAATTATATGTATATAGTATATGTACAGACACATGTTGGCACATACACATTTACATACATACATGGTCATACATCATTTATCTGAGGACAACCTTGATTGCGAAGCACAGTAAGAGTAGTCTAAAGGTAACATACAATAATAAGTGTAAAAAGTGATACTACAGTTCCAAACATGTATAAACAAAAACTTACTAAGAAAGCCTGAATCTTATGTGGTTTTATTCTTGCAGATACTTTCTATGCTAACATTTATCTAACTTCTCCTTGAAATGATAGACTGAAATGATTCCAAGGTGTAATACTGTCTTTCATTCAACCGTATAATATTAACAAAATACCACAAATTAACTTTTCCTTGTATGTAAGATAAAATTAATTTCTAGGCTGAAATGTCATACTTCATATGCCAGTTTTTAGGCTTTACAGAGTTTTTAACATGGAATAAAGCCTCTAAAAATAAGGACATATAATGAAAATGCTGACATTTTCTTTTCTTTCTCTGATATTTCATTTTGTTGTTATTTTATGAGCTTGTGGCTTTTTAGTGTATATTTCTTTCTACAATTTCTTTTTTTTCCCCCCTTAGTATGTGTTCTGTAAATTGACTCTAACCAAGCCACCTCTGCTCTTGTTAAAGCTGTTTCTTTTTGGGAAAAAAAAAGAGCATAATTTACAACACTTTATTTTAAAAACAAAGGTGGTGGGAAGGGCTGTTCATATGGCTTGTATTTTTAAATGAGTCAGCTGAGAATAGCAGAGAAAAGGACCAATAAGTATGCCAAAATCCCTTAAGATCATCCAGGAAGAACTTTTAAATTAATTCCAAGATGACTAATGAAATATTGAAAGAATTCCCTTGGTAGATAGAGGCAAAACTGTGACAATAAAAAAAAAAAAAAAAAGACATTATGTCCTTGTTTATGTTCCTATGCATATCTTCCCTGAATCACAGGTCTAGAAAGAAAGACAAACAAGTAAAAATAGCTATGCCATAGTCATTGGCATACTTAGCAGCTCTATGTCTGATGGTAAATTAGAGCTTTCAGTAATTCTGATCCTCAATTGCCAATTGTGCAAACTATCATTTAGAATCCACCCCTCTCCCTTTTCCAGAATTCTTCACAGTATCTGAGTCAACGCAGGCAGGATTTTCATAAGGAAAATCTTCTGTTAGATATGGATCAACTAAACACCAAGGACTACAAAATTTTACAACCTAGCTTAAAATGAAGGACAGAGTGGAACAAAGAATACAGCTTTTCCAGCAATTAGTCTTTGCAGAGAGAAACCCCAAGAGTCACACTGATGGAGCACAGAAAAGCGCCATGGATTGCAGTTAGAGAAAAATGTGCTACTAATTACATTGCATCTCCCTCTGTTTTAAGATTTCTCTTACTGTATACATAGTGGTGCCTGTAATGGAATGGGATTTCTGCTGAAAAAGTAGCTAAAGCAGACTAAAGCTCAGAAGAAAGCCAGAACTCTTACTGACCTAGCACATTGCAAAGGTTTCTCATAGTAATTATCAAAGGAAGATGTGATCTGACATAAATATTATTACAATGTGATGGAGACACACTCAAAAGGGTGAAAAGTACTTCCTTATGTGCTATAATCTAGCCTTCTGCTGCCTCTTACATATGAACATGTAAGATAGGGACATTTAGAGGATGTTCTGACTAGAATTGGTTTCACAGGGCCTGAAATGTTGGGTAAGGGTCCTTGTAGATTCAGGACAAGCATTTGTGCTTGTCCAGGCACAGTCTAGCCTAGAGAAAGGTGGCCATATTTGGACTAAATATAATTTAGAAGTTGAAATGAATGGGACTTGAAAGGCACCCTTAGGTGCCCAAGAATGGATTTAAAAGCCTCAAGGTAGGCTTCTATTTTAGACGTGTTGTAACCTATTTTGTTCAAAAAACAGTCTGAAGCTGGCCTTTGCTAGGTATTTGTAAGGAAAGCTGTTACAGTGAGCTATTCTTTATTTAGGAACACCTACAGATAACAGCCTGCATTATCAGTATGCAATCTATGTTCCATGATCTACAGGGGTGGTAGAGAAAAGCACAAACCTGAAAATTATGAACAAAAGAGCTGCAGAAAACATTATCTTTTGAAGGCATGTTTAGGATTTTCTTTAATTGCTTTATACTGCTCAGGGTTAGTCTAAACTAGAGAGGGATTGCTAACACATCTATCTCAGCAAAGGTTCTAAATGTAGATGCATCTTTTACTGATAAAAATATATTTATTTGGATGTAGTATATACCAGCTTCTCACACAAAATAAGCCATATAAGAAAAGGACATATTTTTTTGTTCAGAATTCTTGTGTGTACATTACCTTTGTTGGTCTAAGTAGTATCATTAAAAAATTCTCAAATGTCTATAGCTGATAAAGTTGTGTCAAGCATAGTTCCTAGGGTAGATCCAAGGCATAGTTACCATGGTGACAAAGCAACTTGGAGTTATGTTGGTTATTGTACACATTTTTGCTCAACATAGTGTTCTGTTTAAGTGCTCCATTGCAATTTGGAAACATGAAGAAGGCTTAAACTGGAACCAGGCAAATGCATTTCCTAGGTGACAGCTTACGTCTTGAGCACAAAAGCATTTTTTTCCTATGAACATATATCAGCTTCACAGAGGAAAAAACTGGCCATGTGAAAATAAATGTCTGGAGTGTCATAAACATTTTGTTGTTCAAGAGGAACAGCAAGAGACATCATGTGTTACTCCTAGGGTATATGTCAGGCATCAACTGCTAATATCAGCATTAAAATAAACATGTATCTTGATTTGAAATTAGCATAGATGCTTGATGTAAACCAAATTAAAGGCATGCATCCAAAGTTGCCTATAAACACTTTCTGTAAGTGAAACTTGATGATTGCTGTGTACTGTCCCGTGTGCATTTCTACAGCAATTAAGTTTATCTTAATTATCAATAATGTTTGTATTTGTCATGAAAGATATCCAGAATTATATAAGTTAAGGTTTAGAATTGTGAAAACTGCAATAATTTTCCCTGATGAAGTCTCCTTTGCAGATATGACATATTCCAGACCCATAATATTCTCCTTATTAACTTCATCTAAAGAAGAGAAACATTTTTACCACTGTCCCAAAACATATATATATGTTTATCTGTGTGTGTATACCTGTTCAAAGAACAAATATGTTCCTTTTAGTGTTTGGTGGTTTTCTATATAGCTGTACAAAGCCAATATATCATGTCCTTGATTACCTTACACGAAGAAATACATACCTAAATGATGAATGGATTTACCTAAAAGAAATACTATGCCACGTACTCAGTAAAAACAGAAGTAAAACTGTCTAAAAACAGAAGGACCTGACAATGTGCCAAAGTAGTATGGAAAAAAGCTAGTATGTAATGACACAGATGAGTATGTGTTTGATAAACAAGATTGACACCAACTCAAAGCAGTGCCAGCTTATCCTACATAATTTCATAAATGATCAAGCAGAATGTTATAATTGACGGTGTCAAACACAGTATTCAGATCAAGCAAAATTAAAATGCTTGAGTAACCAAAACCAGGTTGCATTAATAAATCATTATAAATTGTAACTATAGCAAGACTCTATGTTGTAACATGATTGAGAAGTGGGCTGCTATTTCTCAAAGAGCTTGTTTCCCACTACATCGTGATATAATTGGGAAGCATTGACCTGCTTTAGGGACTTGTCCAAATGAAGGAAATCTTAAACAAGCAGACAACTCCAATCCTGATTTTGAATCAAGAACATTTCTTTAGTAATATCGTAATACATAAAATTTTTAAATACAGTGGGGCTTTTCTACAGCTGAACAGTGTTGAGAGTTTGAAGAAACACAAGAATGTTGTCACAAAAAATACCTGAAAAAGTATTGATTATATATGGATGCAATTGCACATAAATAAAGGGATCTATTGTGCCTACAATGTGAAAAACTGAAATCCCAAATCCAGTGGAAAATAGACTGGTGGAAATGCAAAGATGAAATAGATAACTAAGCAAGGTTTAGAAATTTCATTGCTGCATGCAAATCCAGATTGTCTTCTATGGTAAAAGCCTATGTAGTCTTCTTGTTCACTCCATTGGGAAGCAAGGTTTCTCTTATATTTGCATGGAGCATGTAATCTTCTTCTAGCTATAGTTGCAATAAATATTTTAAAATTCTGGAGAGTGTTACAGTTAGGCTGAGGTATGAACAGAGTTAAAATAAAGATCTCAGGTCTTTTTCAAAGAAGGACACTAGAACAGCTGAGTAACAGATCAATAAATATATCTTAGACAAATATTGATTCTAAGAAGCAAAGAAAATTTTTATAATTCACAATAATTGTATTAGAATCTATCCAGTATAGTGGGAAAATATCCAGAGAACAACAAAAATATGCAGATATATTAAAGAAAAATACCATGAAATAAAGAAAAAATATATTCTTCTAGATTTAGAAATATATAGGGCAAAAAAGAAGTCAAAGCTACTGAACATATCCAACAAGCAAACACAGCTTGTGAATCAAACTTAGCATCTTCACATGTTAGGAGAAGAGAATCAAGGAATCTGGAATCTCAGTGAATATTTAAATATACATTTAAAAAACATTAGCCATTCAAATTCTGATTTGCAATATGTAAGAAACAGTAATGCTAAATACTTTTTGTGAAATATCTTATAAAACCTGCATTTTAAATTGTAGATCATAATTGGGGGGGGGGNAAATGTTAGGTAGATAGGGGGGGGGGGGGGGGTCCATGCTAAAACACTAAAAAAAAGAAAAAAAGAGCACAACTGTTTCATTTACTAACACTATGTTTTGAGGTTTGGGTTTATTTTATTTGTCTACTCTATACACTTAGCAGAAGGAACGATATTAAAAAAGAAAAAGTTTCTGACATTGGTCTGGGAAACTGTTTTCAAGGTCATGCAAAGTGTAAATGCAATCCACTCCCCACATGATTATGCCAGAGAGACAATATTCAGTTCTTCACATTGGCAATTTTGGGGCTTCTCAAGCATGAACTATCATATTATTATCCATTCAAGTCCACTTGATAAACATTCATTTTTCTAAAGTAAATAGTAGACTAAGATTCTCTCAACTTACTTCAGTGTTTCTTAATTGTTAAATGTTTAAAAATATTGAAAAAAACACTTGGAAAGTTCACAGCCCATATACAACCTATTAGCATTTTTCTGTTTATTGAGTTTTTATGCATGGTTTAAAACCAAATTACCACTACATAGAGCTGAAATGCATTTATGCCCTTCAGGAAATTTTGCATATAAAAATTAAATTATATTATGAAATGGAGAGACAGTAATCTTAATGCTAAAAGGAGAGAGAACTTGATTGTGAGATCTGATTGTCTGTCTACACTTTCCAATTATTCAGTTCTGCAATAGTAATTTTTATTCATAGAATAACAACTATAACTGCAATCATATTGTTTCTTGGTTTGTTTGTTCTGTCCTTTGTTAAGATTTCAGGGGGACTTTTCAGCAATTAGCATACCTACACAGCATTTGTCAAGGTTAATGGATACTGCACATCCACACTATTGAAAGAATAAAGCCCTTAGTTTGCTAATTGGTTGTCCCTAGATCATAGATTATCAAACCAATATGGGTAGTTATGGTCAGAAAAAGTTACACAACAAGTATTGCAATAGTAATATTTGGTAAATTAAATTATAAGAAACAGGTTTATTTCTTTTTTAATTATTATAATTATTTTATGCCTTTTTTCCACCAGTATTTGTGGAAGGAACTCACCAGCAAACAATGTCTTTCCATTTATTTTTCAAGTTGGACTTGATTTAGGTTAGTTTAACCATGAGAGATTACCTCTATGGAATGGAAAAAATAATTCAAGTCCCATGGCCAATTTAAAAGAATTGGTATTTCTGAGATCTGTGGTGGCCATTTCTCATTTCTTTGGCTACTATTCAAAGTCTTAGTTTTGAAGTTGAAAACAGGAGTCTTTGTGATCAGCTGTCACTGTTGGCTATACTGAAACCACTATATGCCATGAGTAGCTTTTTAAAATTTATTTTAAAGGGAAAAAAAAAAAAAAAAAAGAAGAAGACAAAAATAACAGAACAATTCTCTGGGTCCTGTTTGCAAGTAGTAATCACAGAATGACTTATTGAAGATAATGGGAATTTTTCTGAGAAAAGGCAAGGTAGGAGGCAGAATACAGAAGCTGATTTTTCTTTGTAACTTTCTTGGGTTAGGTATAATTTTTGTCTGTAGAAATGGGCATTATTATTTTAACTTATCTACTCCTCAGGCTGTAAAAGCTCACAGCTTCTACTTGGGTGACATAGGCATAAATTATTTCATGATTTAACATTTGTGAATTCTCTGAAAATTGTAAAACATTGCATCTCATAAAGAACAAAGTTCAGACCCTGTTAGCTGTTACAAATTAACCTGTAGTGTATTCCAACCATAATGGCTACTGGTTGCACTTTTTCAACAGAGTGAACTTTGAAAATGTGCAATTAATCTACAAAAGGTTTTCCTCGGACTTTGCAAAATAATTAAAAAAAGAAAACCCAAACTAAAGCTATTTTTATAGTTTTTCTAGTCATTGAAACTGTGCTTCTGTGCCAGTCACCT
>VYZX01027392.1:3981-35240 GCA_013401335.1 Brachypteracias leptosomus | reverse complement strand
CTGCGTGCATTCGTGTAGAGGCAACTATATAATATAAGAGCAGCGAAATTAAACAGTCTTTTATTGACTAGGAAACTGCCCCCAGCTTTCTGCAACACCTTCTTTCCAAGTTAAAGAGAATACCTATGTATTTTTATCCAGTGACAGATTTACTCATCAAGTAACATTTAAGGAGGAATTATTTTCACTCATGAACTGGTCTATATTCATGTTTGTGACACACTGTAAAGTCATACCCAGATTACCAACTCTCCACTTTACTCCCTTACTTCCATCAGCAGGACTCTGAGGGCATATCCTACAACTAAAATGATGAAACAAACTGGGCTGCCTTACAGCTGCAGATTACATCATCTAGCCTTGACTGATGACAGGGCTATGAGCACAAGAGTTTTGACATACACCTGTTTGCCAGAGGACAAGAATAAAACTGCTGTGAGAATTTACACTGTAACACACATTCCTAAACACAACAGTTGCCCTAGATTAAGAAGGGTAAGCAGGACTTTAAACAAACCAGCATCACAACCCAGAAAGAAGTTGGTATGTATAACTGGGAACAATACCAAAAGCAGTGCCCAGATAAAAGAGCAGTGAAAACACGTAAAACAAACTGTAAAGGCCAAAACATCCTAAAGTTCACACATACTCAGCTGTAAAATGCAAACTATTAAAAGCTAGATGGAGATGAATATATTTGACTATTTGACATACTGTGTAATCAATGACCTTGATAACATTCAATATTTATGGAACTGCTTTGGAAGTTCACATACTCTAAAAATAGTCTAAAACCAAATCAATTACTGAATTTGAGACAAAAGTATTGACTTCAAAATCTGCTGTAAAAAATATACAGTTATTCTACTGTTACCAAATAAAGCCTATCTTCATGCATTTAACATGACATTTCTCATCTGTTTTATAAGTCTATACTCCTACAATTTTTTTAGCTTACATTTCCCTACCGTGCTCCATATATTTATTAATCATCTTTACCAAAATAGAGCAACAATTTTTTAATGTCTAACACCATTTGCACAGATAAACATCATATATGCACACAACTCCAGGGTTTCTTAAGATTTTGAAAAAACTGACCTGGAGAGAGGTGTCATTTTATTCATTTAAGTTAAATTATCAATACTTAAAGGATGGAACATTGTCTTAATTACTCATAACGCATACTACACAACTGCAGAAAGATCACCTAAAATCTTAGGCACAATATATTTTAACCTATCCTCTGTCTCTCTGTCATTTACCTGCAGATCATTTTAATTTCAATGTTTATCTAACTTTAAAGATATTTTTGTTTGACCTTTATGTCTAGTGACAGGACAACCCTTTTGTCTTGTTCCCTGCAACTACACTGATACTTAATGTACAGGCACCATTACATCTATAAAATTATTAAACACTAACAATTAAAAGCAACATACTAACTTAAATATGAATAAATTCTAGGAAGTATTCCCAAATATTTGTAAAGATATTCTTCTCACATTTCACTTAAATATCATTTTAGCTTAATTTTGATTTAATTGCTTTGGTAACCCTTTATATTGTCTTTTCATTCTCTACTATTAGGGGGCTACTTTCCACATATTAGAAAACAAATAATGCAAGCCCAAAAAAATAATTAGAAGTCATTCAAATAATATCATATTAAGAAGTCTTTCAAATAAACAGTATTAGAACATCACTTTGTAACAAGGTGTGAAATTCAAACTGCCTTGCCTGGAAAAAAGCCAGATGTGAGCACGAGTTACAAACCGCAACACTGGCATAAACTTTGCTGAATCTGTGATCAATGTTCATTTAAAATTTATGGTGGTTTTGGTACTAAATTTCAGAATGCCTCCCAGAGTTACCTTTTGTAAATATACTCTACAAGGGAACAGCATCTTAAAAGAACAACTATAAAATTGCTTTTAGTTTTTCAGTGCTGTAGAGTAAATATTTAGTGGTAGGAGGCTGTAATACTGTCAATTTATTCCTCACATTTTCTTACATGTGTTGATAATCACCACCCCAGTTTACTACAAGAGATGCAAATTTAAAGGGTACTTCCTATGACTGCATATTCAAAGTCTGAGCTACTATAAAACTTGTATGAAGAAAGCAATCCTGATTTTATAGTAGTCTTTAAAATAAACTGACAAATTATTTAAAATAATCAATGTTCTAACATTCCATACCAAAACACAATGTGTGATCTGTCCCTTTGGTAGATTGCTGCTGCACAGCCAAACTATTCTCAGAACTATTCCCACAGCTACTGACAATGCTGAAGATGCTAGACAGAGACAAAGACCAGATATGTTGAAATGCTGCAGATACATTTGCAAATCCAATAAAAATACTATATCATCATGTGAGTTTCCATGCCAAGCGATAAAGTATAATATTAAAAATCAGCAATGCAATTTTACAGAGAACCTAATTAAATCAGAAGCAACAAAATGTCTGGCAAAAATTCACTTAAAATTATCTGTTTCTTTATCAAGAATCTAAAAATAAATAAATAAATAAATAAAATATACTTAAGAAAATGTTCACAAAACCAATTAATTCCAATTGGAAGTAACATTGTTCTAACACAGTTACATCTACAAATGCAAGTGTATAACTCTGTACTGTATCACTGTAATTCTGAAACTGTCCCATATTAATGTAAGGGATGAAGGACAAGGAAACACATAGTAGAAATTCTACAAAATTTCCTAAGAGGTAAGAAAAAATCATTTGTAAGGGATGAAGCATGTGGAGAACAAATTGTACTATAATTTGGAGTCACAGAAGATGAACAAATTAGTTTTGCCACCCTTCTACACTCTGAAGTGAGTATAAGTGGTATAACCACTGTGACAGACCTGAAAACCATCACAAAATAGCCCAGGCAGTATTATTAAAAAAATCCAAGCAAACCAACCAGTCAAAACACATTTTAAAGATTCTGTTCATTTTAGTACTTCTGAAACTGTAACAGTTTATGTAAACTGTAACAGTAACAGCCTACACACCACCAATTCAAGCCTGTGATCCCATCTGAAAGGAAATCGTGGACTTTGCAAAAGGTGGTAGGAGTCTTATCAAAGAAAACTTTCTAAGCTCTCTATGTGCACATGAAGGAACTGACCCACCAGGTCTGGTCTTGCTGTCCTGCAACTGCAGAACTAGAGTTCCACCCCTTTAACACAGGATGAAACTAAGTCTGTACTCAAGAAGTGAAGCAAGGAAGTGAGCAAATAAGGGCACTGCCCTTGGCTGCAGCCTGAAAATCCACATGGATGTAAACACAGCTAGAACCCACAGAGCGAGATCAGTAGTACTAGGTAAATTTCAATCAACTAGTTATTAGCTGCAAATCTGACATTTTAATCCTCAGAAAACAGTGCTAGAATTGTTTCTTCACCCTTTTGAAAATATTTAATGGAAAGTCTAGTTATAAAGATTTCATTAGAGCTAAATCTCGAGCACAGTTAATAGCGTAGGAATAGGCATTTTCACCATCACCTGGATGCTGCTTTTTATAAATGAGTCTATTAAAAGTTTCATCTTGTCACGCTAAAGAGACATGGCTTTCTTACATGTGCCCATTGGCTGATGAGAAGAAAGAAAAAAAAAAAGGCATAGTCCTATAAAATTATTAAACTCAAAGACTGAGCAGCAGAGAGAGATTCATTCCAAGTACCTCCCACAATTCTTAAAGGAGTTCAGTCACCCACTCTCTCCACAAATACTAAGAGAAATAAAGAACAAAACTTCTAGCTGTCTGAGAGAGAAGAAAAATTCCACCTCAGGAGCCAATTTACATTCTGCAACGAGGAAGTCATTGGATCACAACAGTGAAATGAGTTAGAAACTGGTGGGACATAACCAAAACCTTATTCAACAGGATAGTTCTTTAAGTTGGCTTATTCACTGCTCTCGATAATTCAGGAACTTTCATTCTCTTCTGCAGGTAAGGAAATGGTGGTAACAAATCAATACTTGCAATTAAGAAATTCAAGAACTAAAAAGCAAAAAGTTAAGTTCTGGATATTAAATTTAAACACATTCCTGAAATTACTACAGTCTTCTGCTTGCTGCAGCACATTTGAATGGGTAACAGGAAAACTGTTACTTCAACTCATATCTTCCTACATTTGCGTGGCAAAGTGGGCTTCATCAGACACATTGCATCCTTGGGGACATGCTGAAATACTTCACCTCATAACTAAAACAGTTCAATTTAAGCACTAAGCTGGCTTTCAGAATGAAAATTCTTTTCTATTTGTCAGAGAGGGGTTTTACAGATTATAGACTGTTGGGCCCTTAACTCTAAGATGAATGCTGGCAGAGACAACACAGTTTAACAAGAGACAACACATAAAAACCCATACCTTTTGCTCCACACTGGTTAACAAGGGAGGAATATCGGAAGCTGAGGAGTTTGGCAGGCCCAGTGCATTGCAAATAGCTTGTACTTCCTGGTAAATTTCATTGTGCTTTTCTAAATGCGAGCCTTTAGTTTTCTTGCTGTGCAGTATCTTTAAAGCCTGAAGTTCCGTACTTAGAAATACTAGAGAGAGAGGCGTCATAACGGTAGGTTTAGAGACACTTGAATATTTTTACATACAAACACAATATATACATTTATAAGATCACGATAAGACGGAGACTCAGTTCCCTCCTAGATCAGTCAGTATCAGTTTCCCATTCTTTATCTAACCTAACTCTCACCTAACTTCCTACCTTCAGTCTACACATACTATTTAACTGCTTAACCCACCTCTGCAACCAGACCCCTAGTTCCTTGGCTAGTTTCATATTATCACACTGGCTTCTGCTGCTACTGCTTTGTCCTTAAACCTGAACTTTGCTTCTCTCAATCCCGCTTTCAGAACTTTCAAATTATGTGGCATTTTCTTTTAAGCTGCTCAGAAACCTCTCAGAAACACAGGAAGCAAGGTCTCAGCCTCAGCTGAGCTGTAACTGCATCAAGCGAGGACCAGGAGGACTCAGTAGGTTGAGCCATACTTCACAAAGAAAGCTTAGTTTCTACTAAAATAGTTTTCTAATAGTTTTATATTTTCCACTTCTGCACAAGTGAGCTGATGTATGCTCATCTAGGTTGTAATAACTATACACGTATACCTAAATACATATGAAGAACTATTTAATGCAACTCATACAATGACGACAGAGCATATACGTAAAATATTTTATTATAAATGTGAAAAATGGTTAATTACTTACAGAGGAGTTTAAGACAATCTTCTCTCTCTTTTAATCTGTCCTTGATGTCTCCAGATATAAGTGATGAATATGGACAAGCCATTTCTCTCAGAAAGCCGCTAATCTCTAGCTGGAAACTCTCTATATCTTTATCACCTGTGGGATTAATTAAATGTAAAGCTAATGGCTTCTACAGAAACACCAAACTGTAATCTATTTTTCTTAAGTTTTGTCCTGGTTTGAGTTAGAACCAAACCAGTTCTGTTCAGAGATTTTACTTTTCATCTGAGTCTCTGCTAACTAACTGCACTCTCTAAAGTTAACAGCATGTTTTCGCAGACAGTGTCTGCTTCTAGCAGTGATAACGCTTGATGTTTAGTCCAGACAAAGATTTACTACCTATTACCTAGTAACACTTTCTTTCTTCTTAAAGAAATCCTACAAATAAGCAGACAGGCCTTTTAATAGTTACAGCAATATTGTACTCATGCTTTGAATGAGAAGGTGATACTACAGAGGTCTCTGAAGACATGAATCCAAATGCACATCACTAGGAAGTGAATAGCTTACGTCAAAAACCAGCGTATCAGTTTCATGAATTTTCTGATTCATTACGGGAGTCAAGAGCCGGTAAGTTTCAATGGTTGCTTTTAGTTTTACTAATTTTTGGTGAAAACATAAGCAATATAAAACCTCACCCAAGTTCTAGCGTTCAACAGAATCGTAGAGCAACTCGCATATCTACACACAGTGCTGAATGGAACACTGCACTGGACCAACTAGGTGAAAATATCAGACACTGGAATATAAGTCATCAAAATGTGATTACATATAACAATCACTCATAGGACTATGTACTTTTTATATTTATGCAGATCTAATTAAAAACTCCAAAGCGCCTTTTTTTTTCCTTTTTGAAAGAACCTTCAAAAGACCTTAATCTAAGAGCCACATATATGCAAATACCAGCCTCAGTTTGGCTACCTTTCAGCTATCTTCTAAACTTCAGCATGGTAATTTCACTATTAGATGAAAAATATGAGTCTAAATCTACTGAATAATTGATTATTTTAATAAATTAATGTTCATTCACCATCTGTTGATGTGATGCTTTCTTCCATATTACAAAGTGACTTTATTTGGGAACCTAACCAAATGCAAAGCTCAAAAAATTCTGGTGAGGACAATCCATTTTCTGCTGCTTTGTGCAGTGCTTCCTCTTCCAGTAGGGGCCCCATGTAGCTGCACAGAGAGACAAACACTGGTGATAAGCAACATATTTAACATAAGATATACACATTTTGAAATCATTTGCTATAAGCTGTTTAGCAACTACGCTGAAAAAATTACTTTTTCTAAGTTTTTCTAAGTTACTTTTGTCAAGGAATAATTCAGAATATTTTTTTAAACATGCCAAAAAATGAGCATTGATTTAGAAATAAGATGGTTTGTCAGAAAATAGGAGGCAATTGTTTTCACATATGACATGTATCTGTGAAAACAATCCTATGTCTCAATACATGCTAAACAAACAAGATCACAAGTATTAATTCATGTGTTTAGTCAAACAAAGTTCCTCCCAACATTAACAACTCACTGTCCTTGAGTACCAGCAGTAAAAGAACAGAAAATTAAGCTACATTTCAGACTCTTTCTGCTCTCTTTTATCTGAAGGATCTTGGCAGGAGGTCAGCAGACGTGATGGAATCGGGAGGGGCAGCCCGGCCGGTGGAAGCCCCGGCAGAGGTGCTGCCCTGTCGGCCCTCGGTATAAGTGACCACTGTTAAGCCCAAGAAGCGCTCGTGCAGCCGCACTGCCTTCGCACTGCCCCGTTACAACTAGGGCAAGCCCAACGCAGGCACCATGACCCTGCTCTCGAGCAAGGCAAGAGGCCCGGCCCCGACCGCCGCCGGGCCGCCCCCGGCACTCACCGGAGAGCAGGGCCCGTCCCTCCGCCGCCTCCCGCCTGCAGTGAAGGGTCCTGGCTCCGCGCACGGCGGAAAGCGCCGGGGCGGGCCTCCCTCGGGCCCTCGCCCCGCCAAGGGGCACCCGCGACCGCTCCCCACTTACCCCAAGGCCTCCAGCGCGTCCAAAATGTCGCACTCCATCTTCAGGCCAGGCGCCAGCTCCCTCATACCAGCGCTCGGGCTCACAACCTCCCGCAGCGCCGCGCTGTGCGCTCTTCAAAACGGCCCTCCGCAACCTGCGCCCGCTGCTGCGTTCCGGCCGCTGCCGCAGGCAGTGGGCCTGGCGTGGAGCTGCGGGCTGTGCCCGCTTCATCTCTCGGCGGTTGCCTCCCCGTCTCGGAGGGGCTGCAGGGCTGTGCTTGTGCCACCGAACCGCACGTAGGTGGGTGTGATTTCGGTATAGGCCAGCCCTTACTCTCCTCCCGTGCTGGGGAGCGTCCCGGTTCTCTCACTGGCTTCTCTCCAGGCCCTACGGCTGTCCCTGCTGCCCTGTCCCGGGCTTGGCCCAAAACCACTGCCCACTGCAGTCGGCTCACACGTCACCTTCCCCCCTTCATCAGGTACCAGCCACCTGAAGAAGTACAGAACCCAGCGAGACCATGGCTGCCCTCCGGCCTTCAGACATGGCTGGTGGGGAAGCCAGCTCTGCCACCCACAGACCTTTGCAGCCTGCCCCACACCTCCTCTGGGACCTGGTTAAAGAAAGCAGGTTTTTAGGCCTGGAACAATGCAATACTTCTGGGATTTCTAAACTTTGAACTGGGAAATTCTACCTGAGGCTGTACAGACCACAACTGCAGGGCCCCTTAGCCCTGATTTTCCACTGTGAGGGCCTCAGCCCAGCCCTGGTGGGGCAGGCCTGGCTGGGGCCAGCTCTCAGAGCCTGGCTGAGCTTAAAATCCAGGCTGTTTATGATATTTTTGATAAATTATGGAGGGAAGCTGGGAGAGGTGGCTTGCATTGTACTGATACATGCAATGGTACCAGCTGTGAGCATGACCAGCTGCTCCTGCCCGAGGAACACAGGGTTTCCAGCTGGACATGCCCCTTGCAATGAAGCCTTTGGAAGCGGCACACAGCTTTGTAGCCTAAGTGGGACTTCGTACTGCATGCAATAAAGGGGGTGACTGGCTGTGTCTCTCTGAATACATCATTTCTCAGTCTTTTGACCTACCCAGATTTCCAGTTTCAGTACTATTAGATCTATTCTTTGAAAAATTAGAAGGCAGGTCTCCCAAAACACGTGACGTTGTCTGATCTTTGATTTTCTTTTGTCTTCTATTTTGATATGTTTGGGTTCTCAATTCCAAGGTTTTCTTAGCGGCAGCAATGTTTAGAGAGGGGGACATAAACTAGCACCAGCATTTTTTGTCCATTTGGTCCCAAACTAACCGTTTTATTCCTCACTCACAGCCACTGATGAATCATCCCTCAAATTCCCTCTAAAACAATATTGCTTCATTGGCTCCTCAGAGTTTTTGATTTCAGCTAACTCAGCCATAGACTCCCATCTTTCTTATTAACTAGAAGGAAAATTCTGCTGCTTTTTTTTTTTTTTAACAAGTGTTGTCTTATATGGACCTTCAGAAAATCCGGCTGCTGAATCTGTGATGGAGACCTGTAAAGGCATGCAAACAGATGGAAGTAATTACAACATAGATATTCTTAATGAGCAAAATCTCCACTATTTCTGAAGCAACTATTTTGAATTATTTCCATTTAGCAGAAGATGTGGCTTTATTGAGTGCTAAGCTTTAAGAAAAAGGGAATCAGGACAGCGGTGACGTCCTCACACACACAGACAGAAATCTAGAGAATAAAAACATTATTTATGGCAGCCAGTGGAAAGAATAGCATCTTAAAGTCTGATGGGCTTATGTTGACCATATGATGTACATCAGCACCGGTAGCTCAGTGGTCTCTTTCACAACTCTCAGCTGTGTTTTGCTCTGTATGAGTGAGCTTTAAGAGGAATTCCATTTCAAATGAGTTAACATAGTTATTTCTCTAAATGGACGGGTATCCCAGAGTGGAGATCCTGAAAATAAGAACTCTTACTCATGTTTAAACAACATTAATGTCCATTTACTAGAGTGTCCAATTAATAGAGTGAGAAAACAAGATATGCAGAAATAATATAGCCAGTTTTCTTTGCCTTTCTTTTCTAAAGATACATCTTTATGGTACCCGCAGTGAATCATCACTGTGCAGTTGTTCTGAGAAACCAAGTAGCTTTCATATCGCCCAATGGTGCATGTTAAGAAAAAGGACCGGGAACAATTGGAAGTGAAACTAGCATAACACAATTATCAAAACTAAAAAGTAATCTGGTGGTTTAAGAGGTACGGTGCAGTACAAGTAGGTGGCCGCATTATTCCCTGGATCTTTCTCTGTAAATTTTCCTATGTGCTATAAATGTATTTTGCTAATTTATATTACAGGACAATATTATAAACCAGTGATTTCTCCTACTGTCTTTTGATAATATTGCATATATATGATAGCCAAGCACATGCATCAATCACTGTTTTAATTCCACAAGTTTTTTTAAAAACTCCTAATATTTCTGCATAGTAGAGATACTATGTATATGAGGAAATACAAGTCTGAATTTCACCGATTCTATCTTGAGACCCAGAAGTGAAAGATGCTTTTACGGTTGTGATCATATACTCAGGTTGCCTGACACCTTCTCACAACTTTGCCGTTCGTTCAGTTCACAACTTTATCCATGTCCATTCCTGAGTTTCCCATCCCAGAGGGAGAAAAAGCTATAGGAATAAAGCTGGCTAAAAAATATTTTGTAGCAGCCTACACCCACAGGAGTGGACTTTGCCTTTGCCCCATGCCCTTTGTAATATACAAAGAACACCAAAGGAAGAGGTCTCAGCACACAGCCATTACTTTCACATGAAAGGTGTTATGTGGCTTCAATTAGGTCATCACCGCCCTACAGCTTTTCAATTTTTGTCAGGATTTCTTTTTCACTAGTCTGTTAGCCATCTCCCACAGCAGTTAGGTAAGTCGTGCATGAGGAAGGAGTAGAAAGGCAGAGCCAAGGTTAACAAGTGAAAGTAGCACTGGATCAGCACTGACTTGAATCAACTTGAACTGACATGAAATGGCATCTACATTGAGTATGCAGTTGCAGCTGTCTACACCTCCCTTAAAAATATTGGAAAGTACCCTGAGTTGAAAGCAAGGTCTTCACCTTGAGAGAGTAATTTGCAGGATAGGTCTCCTGCCAAGCCATATTAAATCTTTACATTTACAAGTTGCTTCTAATCTTACTAAGAAGCAAAATACATAACTATTTTCTATTGGTGTTAAAGTGAGGTAAATCTCCACCACTCACTAAACTACTCATATGAATACGACAAACCATAGGTTGTTACACTATTCAAAACTGCTCAAGCAGTGGTCCCACTGCCAGGCTTGCAAATGGACACCAGGCATTCTCATACAGTTTAATGGCAAGGGTGGTGTGGCAGGGTTCTGCATACTGCTGCAGCAGAGTGGTCACCTTGCTGTCTGCACTGCCACCTGAGCAGGCTTCTGGCGGTTTTTGGGGTGTATAATCTGTCTGCTCCCAGTAGGGAAAGCGGAACTGCCCACAGGCATGCTGACTGCACGATTTGAGAGATTTGGTTGCTCTGTTCTCATAGGAATAAAAAACAGGAATAAAAAAACAAGTCTCTTGAATTCAAATGAGGAAGAGACAGACTCTGTTTTAATGTAAAGAGGTACAAATAATTTGTAGAACTAAGAAATGTTTAGCAGACATTTACTGACCACTAGAGGGAATCATAGGAGTGCAGAAGGAATTGAATACACTGCATAATAAATGCTTTCTTCTAACACAAGCTTGCCTACACATGATACACTGTGTGTGCACAATTTAAAAATAATTGAGAAAAGACAGCACTTTATGCATGCTTAAATTGGTATAAGAAGCTTATACTAATTGAGTTTAAAGCACATCAATGACAGGTTTAATTGTTGAAATAACTTCTTTACACAGATTTTTCTTCCACCAGTTTAAATTAATACATATTAAACCTGTTCAACTTTCATCTGTAAAAAAGTACTAGCCATTCAACAGGCACTGTTCTCCAGACTCACTGACATGTAAACAAGTGTAGCTTGCTTGTTTAAAAACTAATCTTAAATTCCTTTTAATCCTCCTATAAACTCCCTCTTATCTTTAAGGATGATTTGGGAATACACACCCCAGGCACTATCAGCTTAATTACAAACTTCATGTTAAAATTGATCTGTATATAAACAACATCAGTCTTGCAAAAAATGTAGATGTAAGTGATGGGTATACTAACTTCACTGGACCTGAATGAAGTTACAAGAATCCTGCCCATCAATTTAAAGGCTACCCTACTGAAATTGAAGCTGACCTCCCATCATAAACATTTGATTTAGAAATCACTCTTTTAACACCTCCCAGGCCAAAACAAGCCACCTGAAGTAATGACATCAAAGTTGTCAATCCAAAATTAATTATTATGAGAAATACATACAGTGATAAATTATGCAGAATGAAAATTTCAATCCCTTGAAAAAGGACTGATAAAAATAAATAACTCCTTGCAGATCGGGCATCTGACCACATTTATGTGCTTCTGTTTTTTTCTAGTGGTGCATTACAAGAGAAGCGTTATGGCTACTGAAACAACCTAGATTTCTTTTTGCTTAAAGAGGAGTCTCACATTAGATATATTAATACACAACAATATAGCAAGAAAGGTGTTGACCGTGAGCAGCTTTACAAAAGGGAAAGCTGAATGACTCATGGAATTGCCAACACCTTGCACCTTTGCCAGGGGATTCAGTTTGTCTTCTCACTACCAAGACAGTCATTACACTATGAGTACATCTAATTCTGAAGGTTTTTATGGATTTTTTTAAAGAGCAAGTGAGAAGATGATTTAGTTTGTAGGTACCCGGTGAACATCTATTTGCAGAAGAAGCTGCTGAGTACTGGTCATAATTTTGTGGACATTATTCCATTATGAATGAGATGAAGCCTCAAACTAGTGTAACATACGATTCTATGATTCTATATTAAGTGAGCAAAAAAAGACAGACCTTCAGTAAGTCTGGCCCCTGCTGCAGCAACTGTTCAGCCTGGCAGGACAAAGCAATGAATATTCCAAGTTCGTATTTCTCATTCTTTTAAAAATAAACTGTGCCTGTTTTGCTCTTCAGACCATATGGCATGAATCATTTCAGTGAAGCATCACATCATGATTTACACTGACATTATTTCTTAGAAGTTAAGTGGTGGGACTTCACTGTGAGGAGCTTCGTATATTACAGCCCTTCTCTGTTCTTTCACTTGTTTCATTGAAAGGTAACTTTATTCATCTCAGCTCAAAACTAGAGTTACAGGAGGGAAAAACCAAGCACAAAGTGTTTCTGCTTTTAGGGTTTCTGGTTGAAAATTAATCTCCTCATAAATGTACACAAACTTTTATTTTAAGATTTTATACTTGTATGATGTAGTCATAGGTGCTTGTTTGACACAATGTTTTCATTTTAAGAAAGTACAACAGAGAAAAGTCTTATGATAGTTCTTATGCAAATATTGATTTAATTGAAATATGCTGAATATTTAAATGGTGAAGAAAGTATATGACCAGATGTGTGAGTTGTCTGACAGGGATTCTCTGAGGTCAGAAACCCCACAACCTATATCCATAACACTGGAAGGCTGCAGAGTTCTCCAGGGACGTGTGTGTTCGAGGGCAGCACAGGTGCTGTGCTGCCTCCACAGCAAAACCAGGCATACAGATTTGCAAAAGACCTCTTCCAGCTCACAACTCTGTTTTTTTATCACTACCTGTTTTTTTATTCCATGGATTCACCACAATTAAGTGAAGTTTCTGTGTTTTTTCTCCCTATTAGCTTCTTTCTGATGAGGAGAACAGAAATTGGAAAAAGGAAAATCTTTTGCGTGTAGCAAGACAGACTGATTTATCTGCTAGTCATGTAAACAGCGTGGCCTTGGGAAATCACTTAAAACTCTTTGTGCTTCACGTGTAAAAATCAGTGTTATCTGGGTAGTAAAGATGGTAGACCAGAACTTAATAAATTTAAGAAATTATCATCTCTCCTGAACTGACAAAATGCAAAGTATCAAAATATCTGTCCTAGTTAAAATAAAAGACAGGAAACATGGGCTATTAGTAAATGGTGGGAATAGTTTCCTTCTTAAAAAAAACCCCAAATCCAAACACCATAAAGTGGCAAATGTTGGGTCTTGAATGTAAAGCTGAGACTTTCAGAGTATGAGACATCCATTCTACTGGGGCTTGACTCACAAGTCGTACTTCACAATTTGTAGCAAAACTGGATTCTTAACATATTGGAATAAAGATTTTTAACAAGCTTCCATCTGTTAAACCAGCAAGTTGGCTTGGTCTGATCATGCTTGCTGTTTTAATAAATAGCCAGCATCACTTTTCAAACCACAGCTTTCAAATGAGTTTGGAGGATTTCAACTCACACTAGCTGTGGACAGTTCTGTAAGATTTACATTGCTTGTACATTCAGAGGAGCCTACACCACAAAAAGGGCCCAACCATGGCCTTGTGCCTTGGATGAAAGGCAGACCAGTGCCATTTAAGAAGGGTGGGCTGAGAAGTGACCTCAGGATAGCCACTTCCTTGACTAATGGTATTGCAAATGAGACATAATTGGTCTCAAACAGGAAGGGAGTGAACCACTAAAGTCCAAAAGCAACTCCCTGTCTGGAAGGTGTGTTTGCCACATTAAAAAAAAGCTACTCTGTTAGCATGGGAAAATGGACTGAGGGCATGTTGTGGTTTAAGGTTTGGGGAAGGGGAGGGACAGGTAGAGCGGCTATTCTACTCCCCTTCCTGCCACACTCTATAAAAGGACACAGGAAGTTCTTCTCGCCCCTTCCTCGCTGGGATTGCTGCTGGCTCCGGACGTCTCTGTGGCTGCTACAACTCCCCGTGGCTCGGGAGGGATCCAGCAACATCCGAGGATTGGTGTTGTATATATATGTATATATACCTTCCCTTGTTACCACTGTATATTTCCCTTCCTTTGATATCCCTTTTGTTACTCCCTGTTAAAAGTTGTAATCTTAACTTTCCAACTTTGTGTGAGGCCTTTCTTACTCCCTTGGGAGGGAAGAGGGGAGGGGGAAGAGGGGTGAAACATATTCTGCTCCGTGGGGGGTTGCCCTGAGCCTTAAACGGAGACAGGGCATATTTGTCTTTTTGTTGGGTATTTTTTTTTCAACAGCACAAATGAAAATGTAAACAAAGAAGTATGCCTGAAATGAAATGTTGCTTTTCCCTCTCTAAAAGAAGACATACTTCTAATTTAAAGGCTTCAGTAGTGCTACACAAACAGTTTTCAGGAAGCCTGGTAATGGAAAGGCTTCAACAAGCAAGATCAGAACCTGACATTTTGCATTCTGACAGAAATTCCCTTCTAGGTAGGGAATTAAGCTCCAAATCAAAGTGTGACCTGGATGTAAATCAGCATAAACTTGTGATTCTGAAACTAAAAACAGGCTACTCACCTCTGTGCGTACCAACTCGGAAAGTTAATAATGACGTATCAGTAATGGGTACTTACTGATAATCATGTTGAGAGGGAAAAACTAACAAACATTCCCCTTTACTTACCTGGCTAACACATTTATCCCAGCACTCACTGCTGCCAAATTGCCTTTCCTTTCTAATCACTGCATTTGAGAATAGAGAAAATTAATTCAATATCCTAAATGGTTTCTCTGGACAACAGACATCAAATTAATAACGTGTTGTACTTATGGTTATTAAAAATGAAACCTGCCAGAATTTGTGGATAACATGATGGAAAGAATATGAAGAGAAGAGAGGCCACAGGAGGCTGTGAGAGGGTGGGAGAAGGGATATTTAAAGTATGTATATGTATTTGATAATTGTATATATTGTTTTTAAATATTAAAGCAAAACATCAATAAAGTTAAGATGAACATTTGTGATCCAGAGTAAAGCATTCAAAAAACCATCAAAGATAAGTCAAAATGGGAGAGGCAATTAAAAAAAAAAACAAAAAACAAACTATTAAAAAAATTACTAAATAGTAACAGCTAGCAAGATACCCTGGCTGGAAAGGCTGAACATGCTTCCTTTATGCCCCATGCCTCTCAAGTCCTGAGTGCAAGGATGATCCATTTGCATGCTGGCCTCCTACCCATACCCTCAGAGGTTTTCTTACGAGACAACAGAAAAAAATGAATTGTCCTGTTTGTTGTCTCTTCTCCATCTTCTCTGTTTCTACATCCAAACCCATCAGTTTCTCATGCATGCCTTCCCAAAGTGTTTGATCCAGGCTTTTTCTCCTCTCCAACTCAATCTTGTCCTTGTCCCAGTTCCCCTCATGAATTTCAAGAGACTGCAAAGCACAGGAAGTGCTACAGGTTCAGTGAAATCGTTGCTTAAATAATCTAATCTATGTGAAGTAGCTGAGCTGACATGGCTGGAATAATTAATAAGTTGAGTAAATTAAAAGACATGAGGCATTTGAGCCCAAATGATTGCAGTCTGACAACATTAGAAGCAATTAAAAATGTATGACGTGGCCTTTAATGCTGTTCCAGGTTTGAGAGGATACTCTGTGCACAAACACACTCAGGGCACGATACTAGTGAGAAAACAGTGAGATTTATTGTTCAGTGATAGTCTTGTGAAAGCAATAGTTAGTACAGTGTATTTCCCTTTAGGAAAAGTCTGCTCTATGCCAAGCGGCAGGCAGAGTGCGTCCCTTTAAGAGCAGCCTGCTCAGCAGCAGGCTGTGCATAAGCGGTGAGCTACCAAGGTGTGCTGTGTGCTCCCGGTTAGTAGAATCTTACCAACCCTGTTCCTGGCAAAAGACCACCAAAGCAGAGAGTAAATAGGACAATCTGGATCATTGCCAAGAAGTAGAAGATGAGGGATCGTATGGAGTGAGCCAAGGCATCCCTTGTATAACATGGTGCTCTCTCTCCATCGCCCCCCCCAGCTCACCATCTTGGCCCTGAGTCAGACCTTTATACTCTCACAGCAGATTCTGGAAAACACTGGCAAAACATTGCCCCATGTGTGGCGCCAACGCATGACACAATGCCTGCAGATGCGTTAACTGCTTAACGAACAGCGGTTCTCAGATTCCTGCATGTTGTTCACAGAGCAGGCCAAAGTGTCTGTTGTTGTTCAAAACAAGCTGCTAAATCTGGAGTGTAGCTCTCTCCCAAGGCCGCTTTCTCACAGCAAAATACAGCCTGCAACTTTCCATCAGGGTCCTATATGGACCGTCATCTAAAATCCCTTACACAAATGCATACAGTCTTTCGCTCATGGAAAATTTAATACAAACACACATACATGGACATGTACATACATATACATATGCATATATAAAAGCAGGTCACTAACTTATATTTAAGGTTGGGAGTAGGTTTTGGTTATTAGGCTCTCTTTTTCAAATGATTCACCTATCTCTGCAAAAAGTTCTTAACCAAATTCTATTGGATTCTCCTAGAAAAAGAAAGAAGGTATCTTTAGAAAGCTTATTTTGCTTTGCCTTAAATGGTAGGCCTTTTTTTTTCAATAGCAACTCAGCGTTTTTGGTTTTCTTTCACCCCTTTCACCCCCTCTGTTGCTATTCCTTGAGGACTGTGGGTGGCCGATGAAGCAGTGAACATCACATGATGTCACTTAGCAACGCGATGTTCATAAATAGCAACAATCATTTTTCTAATGGCTATTTTTCTCCATCAGGAAAAATGCTTAGACCTAGTCCATTGACAGTGGCAAATTCTTCCAGCATTATTTATTACCTACACTTTCCTTTTTGGAGGTCCGATTCCAAATAATGATGAGCATCATGGCTGATGCTCTTAGAAGGCTTCTAATATATTTCTCAGTTTATTGGTAACATATAATGACAATAATTGTTAGCACCCTTGAAGCTCTGCAAGAGTAGTCTCCTCTCCTTTTCCCCAAATGTCTGCATTGCATAAATCTCAGATGACCCCAGCATACTCTTGGTGAGATGAAATCAGAAGGGTCATCTACAAATGACTTTTTCTTTTTTTTTTTAATGCCTCTGGGGAATACTCAGGAAGCTCAGAAATTTTTCAACTCTTTCAGAAAGAATCTGGCAGGATTTTTGTGCGTCCTCTTAATATCAGTATAATCCTTTACAATATTTGCTCTGCTGTGAAGGACTGCCTTTGTTAAATGACAGATTTGTGCCAATAGCATACTTTCACATGAGTTATTAAGACACAAACCTAAAGATAAGATTATAAACTAAGAGAAGCAGAATTGTACAAGCCTTTGAAAAGAATCTTGCAAAGAATTGCTTAGGAAATATAGCAGAATTATGCAACCACCTAAGCCTAACTTGTCCCCAAGGAGATCTGTGTCTGAGAGGACAGAAAAAAATCCAAATTCTGTCTGTGCAGCATCAGTTCCCCTCTCCCTAACCATATGCCCGCTCCTCAAAGAGCTGGGGGCTCTGGAACTGAGAAGAGGGAGTAATGTGGGTGAAACCAAGACACTATCATCATGCGTGCGTGACAGCTTCCACAAATCCTCCAGCTACTCTGAGGACTCTTACTATTTGCATTGCTAATTTAGATATAATGTAACCAGTGGCTAAACTACGCAGTTACGGAAAAGTATCTAGACTTCTTGCTCCTTTTGTTGTTTTTTATTTGCTTGGGGTTTTTTGTTTGTTTCTTGTAGTTTGTTTTTTTTTAATAATATACTATGGAGCAGAGAAGTAAGGAAGACTCAACTTCCTATTTCCAAGACATCTTTTGTCATTCAGTACCTTCTTTCTGTGAAGGTGCATTTAACTTCTACAAAACTAGAAGGAAAAACTGCATTAGAAGCATTCAGCCCACAGAGTTCTGTACAGCTTTCACATAGCTGCACTATCTCTTACAGCAAACTATTGTTATCTGAACCACTTCAGGGACACAGTTTCATATCTGGAGGGTGACAGCAGTCTAAATCCTATGAGCAGTCTTGAAATTTCAACTTCCGTGTATCTGGTGGAAGCCAGAGTAATAGGAACTGCAAAATACACCACTTCCTCTTGTTTGAGGGAAGTAAGGACAGTGGTACTTAATCAACAGCTCTCAAATAGTCTACTAAAACCTTTAAACTCAGCTTGACAGGAAAGGCAGATACAGTGATCTCTGTAATATATTGAGTGCACCCTCAGCNGATTAGATGTTAGGAAGAAGTTCTTCACCATGAGGGTGGTGAGACACTGGTACAGGTTGCCCAGAGAGGTAGTGGAAGCCCCATGCCTGGAAATTTTGAAGGCCAGGCTGGATGGGGCTCTGAGTGACCTGCTTTAGTGGGAGATGTCCCTGCCCATGGCAGGGGGATTGGAACTAGATGATCTTTAAGGTCCCTTCCAACCCTGATGATTCTATGATTCTATCTTACTTTCTACTCTTCCCACAAGCAAGCAAAGTTAAGACTATTGTTGGGTCTGGGATTTTGTGTAAATTATACAGACTGAGAAAATGAATGCGAGATTATGGCCCCTGCAAATGCATGCTTTACTCCCTGCTAATATAAGAAGATTTTTATTACTATGACCATGATGTGATTACTCACAGAAGTCATCACATTCAGGACTTGTGCTGGCTGGAGACATAGGAAGAGCAAGTCCTTGGCCTGATTACTTCCCAACATATTTTTATTTGCTTCATAGTCCTTTTACATGTTATAGTGTGAATCAGAGTTGGAAGATGTAGCTAAATGAAGGACAGATTGCGGGGTGTAACAAGACTAAAATTACAGTTATAGGCTGCAGTGAAGATTTAAGAAGGAAGAATATTTCATGCTTTTTGTAGGTCGGTAGCTGGTGCTCTGTGTACTATCTACATACACAATGTATGTGCCCAGACTGGTTTTATAGACAATGATTATTATATAGCCTTCCCTTAGTGGAATGGAAAGGATTCCAGGGAGAAAAAGTAAATTGGATTCAAGTTATTTATAGTTTTAGTTAAATATATTTAGCTAAATATATTTATATACTTTATATACTTAAAAATATACTTTTTGCCCCTTCTTTTCTTTTTAAATCATCTTTCTGTTCAGGTGTGTTCTTAGAGGGGTTTTGCTTCAGTAGATCTTCTGGCTTCTGCATCAACATATAAGAGAGTAAATAAAAACAAACTAGTAAATATGTGCTTCACAACTTAACTGATTTTCATTGTAACCCCCATACACACATATATGTAGCTCCATATGTTGTTCCATTTAGGTCCTTACCTGAGAATGACATTCCTTAAATCCCCTGCCAAGGTGCATGCCTTGAAAATGTGTATTTTTGGTAGAGCAAATATGTCTTTTATAGAAAACAAACTCCACTAAAATCTGTCAGAACACCTGGTGGATGGAGCAACCACCTAGGAGCAATCACACCAGCACTGATGGGGAGTAAGCCTGGGACCCACAGCCAAAGGGGTTATTCAGACAGACTGAACTATTGGGACTACCTCATATGTCCATCTTATTGAAGAATTTATAGTCCAGATTTAGGTAATAAATCAAGAATCATGGACAAAAAAGGATGAGGAAACTCTGTTTAGTGAATGCTGGCAGAGCTCTGGAGCTGCCCAGCAGCAAACTGTTTGATATGGTTGCAACTTGATGTCCCTGTATATATATAGGTAATATAACTCCACATGTTAAATACTAGGTATTCAGTAACTTTATGTGCCTTTCCATGTTAAGCAGATAAGGCAACTGAATGTGTCTGTAAGTGCCTACAGAGACACTTGAAGAAAAATTCCTTGCTCTGATTTTAGCCCAAAATTCCTGTAAGACTTAGTTGGCTGTCCATGAAATGGGAATACTATCAGATCCTTACTTCCTGGAACAATTGTAAAAGAAACAACTTGGTAAGATTGGGAAGCATAGATGCAGGGCAGCTGTACAGAAAGGGAGGGAGATTAATATACTTGATGGAATAAGACACTTTCTTGAGATATAGATTTCAGGATAAGAAAATACATTTTTAGCCAGAAGTGTTAAATAAGTTTCTTTCTAGATGCTACAACAGTACTAAGCATTTATAAAGAAATGACCAACTCTGGAATCAAAAGGAAGATTAACAGCTTTAATTTTATACGCTAGCAGCCAAATGCTTTTCTCACTTTGTGGAATGCATCCAGGCTTCTACTCTCTAACTTTAGTGAGTTACTCCAGATTTAAACCAGTGTAAGCAAGGGCAAGTTAAAAATACTTGTGCCACAATTGGCCTTGGAAAATACATTTCTCCATGAGAGATATTAAACCGGCTGCTAAGGCAGACAGCATGTCTTGCCCATAATCATTTTGTATTTCCTTCTTTTCCTCAGTACTTAAAATGAGTTCATGACTTCATGATTCTAAGAGTAAATACATTATATAATGAATACACTTTTTATTCAATATTTGGAGAAAATTAAAGTAAACGTTGTATGTAATAATACTGCATGGAAAAAGCAAAGATAATTATCTGATGGGATAGTTAATATGAAGGGCACTCAGTTAACTCTGTGGTCTGAGGTAAATGGCAGACAATCAAGTAAACCAAATTAACATCATAAAACAAAGACAAACAGCGTTAGCCCACCAGCTCTTGACTAATCTATTATTTTCTTCAGAATACCATTGCATGAAAAGGTTAGGGCATGTATACTCAAATAAATCCAAGTACATAAATGAATTGTCACATTGTACTGCCAAAAAAAAAAAAAAAAATCAGTAAAGACCTTTTATTCCATTCATATAGTGTTGCTTGTATGGATTTCCTTTTCACTGAGAAGAAAGGGGCTTTTTTTTATTTGTTTTGGTTTTAAATGAAGCTATCACACTCAAGCCAAATTTGACCTAGACTTTCAAGCTGCACTCTTGCAAGCCAGTCCTTACTCATGCAGATAGACCTTTGGAAATGAGTTTTGCCTCACCATTTCCTCCCCATTATTCTGGTAGATGAGCATTGCATTAGTGAGAAAAGAGAGAAACCACACAGCCATCGAAGTAATAACGATAGCGAGTTTCAGTGCAAGACGGTTAAATGAGAGTAACTTTACTGCTTTAGGTGCACTTCACCATATGCATCAGTAATCATTGAAGGTACCTGGGAAAAGCTCCTGAAAAAGTATATTTTTTGTGGACTATATTTTTGGTTGGGGGAAGGATTTGTGACAATTTCTCTGAGGTTTTATAAAGTAAATATACATAAAGTATATTTGATTTCTTGTCATCCTACTGGTTCCTCCTGCCTTCAGGTTCCATCAAAACCTGAAGGACTCTGTATCACTTACGGATAGTCTTTCTGTGAATATAGCACTATGGATAAACATTATGAGATGTACTTTGGGTGTGAAAAGGGTAATTTCTTCATACATTACAAAAGGGTAATTTCTTATACACAAAGACTTGGACAGAATATCAGAAGATGGACAATATGAAACCTTTTTAAAACTGCCAATTTTCCCAAATTTACATAGAATTGAATGAATGGGACTCAAAAGGGTTTTTGAAAAGTGAGTATTTCTTTTCCTCTGCATGAGCCATCCAAAGTGAACAGAGTTTCATTTCTCAGATGAGGAGAATTACCAGATAAAAATAGCTACCAGCATAATGACCTAACGTGTTTTTCCTAGGAAAAAGGATAATAAAGTATTTTCATTTTTTTCTGCTCATACAGTACATGTATACTGCTTAAGAATAAGCAGTTCAGTTATTTCATTATGTCAATTATTAAAGGGCAAAAGGAGTAAAATAGGGCATCAACACTGAATCCTTGCCCCTCTTCAGTCCTGATCTGGCAGGTGGCCTTTCCCAGGGAGAGTCAGTGGGGATTTTGCTGTATATATGAGTGACTGGGAAGGCACATAAGAGTAGCAATTATCCATCTGCTGGAAATCTCTGGTATGTTGTTCTGCAAACATGCTCAAGTTTACCTAGGTTTCTTCATTTCGAAAACGAAGAGAGGGACAGAAGACTGTAATAGAGAACAGTTTTTCTACTTTAATTTCAGGATTTGTGCAAAACATTGAGTGCTTTGATCATGATTTCTGAAATTCAGTGAGCATTAGCTATAAACTTCAGAATTTTGGTTTTTGTTTTGCATAGATGTGACTATTAGTTTGCCTTGCAAACTAACAGAGCAGAGAACTCATTAACAAGAAATAAAGCAAGAGGCATACGTGCATGTAGTAGAGATGGCATAGAACGACAGGAAAAGGGCAGCAGCTTTAAATTAAGAAAGGAAAATGATGTAATAATGATCAAACCACAAAACAGACCTCCAACACAGTGAATGAGCAATGAAAATAAGTTAATAAAAAGGAGTGCTGAACTAGCTCATGAGACATGTTATTACGGTGAACATTATGCTAGCACTGTTTATTTTGCTTAGCATTATGGCCACCTTCAAGGTTGCTACGACAAATGCATGTGAGCGTTGAATGGAAAGTGAATGTGGGTTTTTTTTAGCTAAGAAGGCATCCACCAGCTCTCTGCCTACTCAGTTTCCTAAATGTGCCACATAAATTTAACTTTACTGGCACTAGACAAATGTTAACGTTAACCACTCCTAGGTTAAAACAATTTTGGAAATATTCAGTGTTTCTCTGTTGACATTCCTCAATCCATACATTTCAAATCCATGCAGTTGTACAGTTTTGCGTGAAAAAAGTATTCACTCGACATGTATAGCACAATACCAGCACTTAAAGAAGAAGTTCTACTAGGTAAAGGGCTGATCCAGAGATAAAATGAATAAATACAGCCTCTTCTGGATTTAAGGGAAAGTGAAGTTGTTTTTATAACTGTCCTTTCAATGACATTTTTTTTTCATGGCCCTGAAAGAGTCTTATTCATGTGTGACTAAGTGACACTAAAATCTATGCAAGCTTCTTACAGCAGAGGGAGTAAAGGCAAAACAGTTTCTCCATGCAACTTACAAAAACATTATCAATGTGGTTCTTTCATTGAGCAATCCCAAACTCAGAGGCCTGATACCAGATGGAAGTACTGGACCAACCAAAGGAGGAAAGCGGAACTGGGACAGCGGCAGTCTGAAAGTGAGCTGAAAATATAGCACAACAAGGCCATTGGAACACAACTCACAGGAGGCTCACACATCGACAGTGCTGCTTTCCAGGTTGTTCTGTAGTGATCCTGTTTATAAAGATTAAATTATGTATTTGGGAACTTTGGTGGCATAAGAAGCAGGTGAGGGGTTCCCATCTGGCCTATCAGAACATGTTGGGGGAGCAGCAGAAGGCCAGATTAGCCTTGCAGCATTTGAAGCCGAGCATGTAGTGCTTAATAATGTATTTAAACAATGAAAATGCTAAGTGGCAATAGAGTGGAGTCACAGTGGAAGTTCCGAGACAAGAAGAAAAGCTGGTATAAAAAAAAGAATATGAGATCAGGGAGTCCATGTAACCAGACCTCATAATTTCAAAAGGAATGGATCAATCTCCTCTGCTGGGACCTCAAGTTGAAGGCTCTCTAACCTGATAATTGAAGAATTTTGTGATATTATTGTTTCAAGCCTTCATATATGCTTTCTCTTTCCTGAAATGTTGTTTGGGAGATGCTTTTTTTGCAAGTTTTTTCTATTTGTTTCTAGGGAATGATTGCTAGAAAACTCTGTCATGGCCTGTCCATCTTAGCACAGGATTGCAATGTCATTGTTGAGGTGTCTGGTGTAATGTAACACTGTCACTGTAAACTAACAGAAAGCATCAGGTGGCTTCAAGTCACACAACAGCAACCTGTAAGACTATAAGTGGTATCGATCATGTTCTTGTCTGATATTTGTTGTCAAGGATTCAATCTCATAACAGATGTCCTAAAGAGCTGGCCACTATGCTGTCAAAAGGGTTCTAAAGCAGCTTGCATATAGAGACACTTCTACAAACGTTCCCAAAGATGATGTCCCTCTAATGCTACAAGTGGCATATAGTACAAGAGTGCAATCATGTACATTTGCTGCTCAGAGAACACTATACGTAGGGGTTGAGCAAGGTTCAATACCAAGCTGCCAAGGTAAACCCCATCTCAGCTTTCTCATTCTAGTACATTAATGGCTTGAAAAAATGGAAGCAACCTTACACAGTTGATATTTAGCATCAGCCCTAAATAACTTATCAGGAACTATTTCACCTAAAGAAGGCTGTCAGTAATCCATTTTAAGACATCTAGAGTGATATCTAGCAACTGATAAACTGCTGCTTGCTCACTGACACAGCTATAGGATGCAAAATTCTTCAGCAAGCTAGTTTTTGTATGAAAACAAGACTGTGCACTATCGAGGTTTAGGTCCAATCCACTTAAAACACATGCTCTCTGTTAACCCCTCTTCCCTCCTCCCCACCCCCCCCCAATTAGAGGAAGAGAAAAAAGGACAAGGGAGAGAGACTTATGGTCCCCTCCCCTCCCAAATGGGAGAGGAAGGGAATGAGAGAAAGGCTTCTGGATTAGAAAAATAAAACAGCTTTAATGAAAATAATAATAATAAAATGGAATATATGCAAATATATACAAAACCACTATCAAACCCAGCCTCCCCCTGGTAGCAATTACATCACCGTCACCGCTGAGGCCGTAGAGCAACTGGGCTCAGCAGCTGACAGGAACCGGGTTCAGGAGCTGGGTTCAGGACACAAAGAAGGCTGAAGGGAAAGAAAGTGTCCACTGAAGAAAAAAAAGAAGGCCTCGAAACAAAGAAAGTTGAGACCCTCGTGATCCCTCAGCTTTATACTGAATATTACGTATATGGGATGGAATACCTTGTTGGTCAATTTAGGGTCACCTGTCCTGGCCACTCCTCACTGCATGTGTGGCCTTTCACTTTCTGCAGCCCCCAATGTGGTACACAAGATCTAGCAGTAACCTTGGTCTGCACGCACCAATCCTTGGTAGTAACTCCAAACATCAAGTGTTATCACTGCTAGATGGAGACACTGTCTGCGAAAACATGCTGTTAGCTTCAGAGAGTGCAGTTAGTTAGCAGAGACTCAGATGAAAAGTAAAATCTCTGAACAGAACTGGTTTGGTTCTAACTCAAACCAGGACAGCTCTCAGCAATTCTTTGCATTCACCACACGGCATACGGCCCCAGTTAACTTGTAAAGCAGTTTTACATCCTGAATGTGTAGCATCTATGACCACTATAAGCTACTGTATTCCAACAGGCAATTCACTTGGAGGATGCTACCAAAAAAACCCCCAGCCAAACCATTTGACAAGAATCTTTGCTTCAGTCCTGATGTGACATCAGAAGTTGTTGTCAACTGTCATCTAACAGTCAGTATCATAAATAGAGAACACCAAGACACTAATTTTTCAGGTATGGCGATGAGACACAATGACATGGCAGGTTTTTGAATACTTCTGCATTCTAGCTATGTCCACTGACACTGAGAAGCACACCTACCACCTCTTGACTAGCTTTCTCTGCTTTTGTAAGAAATCAAGGTAAGAGCAAAATGACAATCTTTCATGATCTTCTTTAAACTGTTGCTGTAGATGTTATTGACAAGCTACTTACTGTCCAAAAAAGGAAGCAAAAAACTCACTGAAAAACTGTATTAGCATGTTGTTACCAATCACATTTCAGAAGTCGTTTAAGGTCTGGTGACTATCCAAACATGTCAGCAGCTGGTGAGATTGCTGCAAGTCATGTTGATCTTTCAAGTCAGAGATATAGTTAAGCTACACCATATAGAAAAAAAAATAACTGCAAGATCGACTGTGGTTGATGAGGTGCCATCTGATCATCCATGTAAATATGCAAACTGAAATTCCCCTTGGGCTACATCACAGATGTCAAAGTTCCACCAAGTCCTGGCAGCGTGTTCTCCAAATGCTCTGACAGCCAAGATTTCATCTCAAGTGATGTTGTGATAGTATTTCAGTTGCTCTGTTTTTGCAGACATGAATCACTCATGATGTCAATCTTTCCTAAATGACCTTCACAACACATGGGAGCAATTTCATTTAAATGTTCTTACCTCCAGTTACCACACAGTTTTGAATGGGGCATGCTTAAAGATCATTTCTGCAATATCATTAATTACACAAAGTGAGATTTTTCACCATGCAAAATTTTCAGAAGGCACATAATCCCAGCAGAGGTCCACACACATACCAGGATCTAGTCTGACCATTTACAAATCTGCACCACTTTGATATCTTGCAAAGGGTAGCTTTTTAACCAACAGCCTGTTAAGAAAGCCTACAGTTGTTAAGGGTTCATTTGTAGATAAATGATGGTAACACATCACTGACTTAGCACATGCTACTTGTGAACTGAAGAGCAAGCTCGTACAATGTTGTGTCCAGGTCTACAAAAAGACTCCACTGCATTACATAAAGATTCCCTGCTCCATGAGGGGGAAGGCTTCTACATCATCCTCAGAGATTAAAAGTAGATTTTCAAGTGCAGGCGCTTAGGACGAGAGAGAAAAAACACAAATCAAGGGATCAGGGACTTGAAAAAAGCAGTTGCCAAGTGCAGGTAGCTTTGCACTTGAGAGGTAACTGAAGTCTGAACCCTAGGGGTATGTTAAAGGCAACTTACAGATCATGCTTCAATTAGAAATATCTGCACTGGACAAAGCACATTGTAAAGGTTAGTTCGGAAGATCTGAAACTACTCTGAGTCATGTACAAATACAAAGCTCAACTGGCTGAGCCTGTTTTCTAAATTCTTCTAAATATCAGTATGCTAGGACAGTTACTATTACAATACAAATCTGCTAGCATTCTCATCCTACTTCTCCCTTTAAATGTAAACATATATGTTAAAGAAATTGAAAGGTAGAAACAGAGAAGCTGAAAAGAGAATGAAGGTAAGTGTTGCCTTGAAGAAGTTTCAGTAGATACATACGGGCCACACATTCAGAGTGTGAAGTCAGAGTGAATTACAGCTCCAGTGGCTGACAATCATAATTCCCGTGCCTGTGTGACCTTTCCTCTTGCCCAAAGGTGTATTACTGCAAGACTGGGGGGTGGTAGCAAGAAAAAGTACAACCAACATATCTACTCCCACCTTCCATCAGCTTACTTCCCACTTTGCCAGAAGGAGACACCAAGTTGCTTTACGTTTGTTTTTTGGTTTTCTTATTTATTTATTTATTTTCCATCTTGGGGCAAAACACTTCTACTATACTTACACTACTGGTAAGGCCTCAAGGCAGTGTTTACCAAGAAATGAGATCTGCAGATAATAAATACAGGAAGACCCTACTCTCAGTGGTCAGAACTGCCACCACACTTATGGATGTTTGAGTCAGTTCAGAGTTATCAGGCTGAACAAAAGAGGACAGACAGGAGAGAAAAGAGGTGGCAGGGAAGAGAGACTTCAGGAAATAATGAAGCATTTTAGGAAGACTTGTAGGATCAATGGAGAGAAAAATTAAAGAGAGCATGAAGTCATCAAAGATAGTGCAGGAAGGACTTGAGTCATGATCAGCATGTTGCTGAGTAAGCTGATGAGCCAGAGTTACCACTGCAGAACCAGCTAGATGTAAGCTAGCAGGCATCCATAGACAGCAAGATACCCGACAAGCAAACAATGCAGTTCAGGTACTTTCAGATTTTCTAGATACACAAAAAGGGTCAAGGTTTTTAGAATATTTTATTATTCTAAACTTTGTAAGACAGAAACAGATCTAAGAAACGTGAACTGGCAATTATATAGTTAAAATCTATTCTAGTAGCCACTTGAGACAAATGTCTGCCTAAAACCAGGATGGATGTTTGTGTGCAGTGACATTACTTTGATTTTTTTTTTAGGAGAGGCATGAAGGGGAATGACTCAATCTTCTCAACTCCCCACCCATCCTTTAGCTACTGAGCACAGTATAAATTTTGTAGCAGCTAGAGGGTCCCAGAGCCACAGCCATCACTGGCTGCTAGCTCTGTGTGCCTTAGGAGACCTGTGTCCTGTCTCACCCTGCTGCTGATACTTCAGTCTGAGCATGTGCCTGTGCCTTCCAAGTACAATCTGCTCAGGTATTTTTGCCTGGCTTCACTCAGGAAACTCGCCCCAGATTCCAGCCAGGTTTTAGTGATGCTTTTAAGCTAGACTGGTAATCTGGAAAAGTTTTGGAAGGCCTGATTTATTTATCCCTTTTTTTACTAAACTATCTTACAAGTTAGTTAGCAACTCTGGGAAAGCATTTTCTGTGCCAAAAGAGCATGTGAAGCAGCTGTTCAGGACTTATGCAAACACCTGTGCATATTTTTAAGCATAATACCAGTTGGAATAGCTTTCCCTCTCACCTCAATACTATACTAATACCTATTACTTATATTGAAGCCTTTGTTCATGAAATATATTTTAATAATTCTGTCAGTGAAAAATATTGAGTTATAATGATGACATGACTAAAATGACAATCCTTCTATGGCACTTGAAATATTCAAGCATTAAGAGTAGGATTTGCCTCCAAATCAGAGGCCAGATTTAGCAGGGACAAAATCACGTAACTTTTCTGAGACTGTTCTCTTGCTTCTCCAAAAATCTTTCATCTCTTGAAAAACAAAGTACAGAATTGCTGATGCTGTAAGTGACTTCTGAAGATTGCCTAGTTCAACCCCACATGCTCAAAGCAGGGTCAGTTTGAGCAGGTTACTCAGAAACATGCCTATGTGAGTTCTGGATGTCTTCAAGGATGGAGACTAGTCCACCTCTCTGGACAACCAGCTTCAAATGCACTAAAGCCTTCTGGATACTCCTTCACAACCATGACTTCAGAAATATAAGTTTACTTTACTAACACAGAGATGTCTATTCGAGTCTGCCACAAGCTAAAATTACTCAGAAGTCTGAATACCACCACTTTAGCACAGGGTGTTAATTGAAATATCTGAAAAGCAGTCAACCTCAATTAGCTGTTCATCTGTGCAAATCCCAAGCAAGCACTATTTATGATGAGAAGTGTTCTGTACCATGACTTTGTGGATCTCAGAGACACTTTCTATTATGGAAGAGCCAGGACCTGGACTGTAACAGATTTTATATATTTATTCAGGTACACAATGAGGCTCAAGGGCTCCGGGGAGGTCAGAAGCTGCATAGCTGTATTCAGAAAATTGGAATCTCCTGTGAGTACCCTGTCACTTACCAACTCATCCTCAAGAAGTTAATTGTGCGAACAGGGCCCAGACAATGCTCCTTTTTTTCTGCTCTCCCTCTCCATTCTCGTTATTCCACACACACAAAATTTAACCTCAGTCCCAAACTGTACCTCTTCAGCTCAGGGATCACTGCTCTTACATTTCATGCCTCCAACAGTTCTAAGAACTCACTGAAGACCATCAAGCCCAAGGAAGAAGAAAAGGCCATGTCATCATTCTTATGACTGAAGTAGCCCTGAAAGAAAAAGAGCTTTCTCCTTCACAAGCAGCATTTTTAACACATAGCTGTAATGCCATGGAAAAAAAGAACAGTGGACCCTGCACAGCTAGTGATTCAACAGCATTTCTAATACTGTTGAAGGCCAACAGTGAAAACTGTTGTCTAATTTGTTCCACCATGTTGGTTTCAACATAGTTTAAACATCTGTTAGAATTATTTAAGTGTATGACTGATGTGATTGTTGCAGCAAGACAGCAAACCAAGAGTCCTTCAGAGCTTCAGGGTTTGGTTTCCACCTCCCCTTGAAAAGAGTTGCCCTGCAATGTACTGGGGAGTTCATCCCATTGCTTGTCTTATAGGCAATTATATGCCAATGGGCAAGAGACAAATGAAAATTTAGGTAAAACCATATCAGACTCAGAAAACAATTCTTTGGATTGGTCAGCCTGTGGCTAGATGCGCATGTAACAGAGAAGACTTCTCTGCCTTACCATATTCAAAGTATTTCATTTTCATACTCTTTTGGCCCTTGCAATGCAACTTTAAAATACTGTTTATAATGGGCATTCAGTGATCAGCAGCTACAGTCATCAGATGCACACGCAGCCTGTAAAAACTCTATATGCCAACAGAAAAAGCTGAAGAAGACTTCATAAAAAGAAAAAGGAATGAGTTATGGAAAAACCCTAAGAAAGATCAACTCACTGGTCTTTATATTCTCTCATAAGCAATATAAAGCAACAGCAAAGCATCAAAGAACATCAGCAGGTACAAAAGGACAGTGATAGCTGCTGACAGCAGTAATATGTTTTCACAACCCTCTTTTACTTCAGAAATAACAGAAAGAGTCTCATGTCCTCAGTTTGAAAGAAACAGTCCATTACACTACTTGCTGTGTACATGGGATACAAAATGACAAGTTACCTACATTAGGGGGTAACTTTAGGAGGTCTTTAATGTAGTAGTGGAAGGAGAGAGCTCATACAGGAATGGTTTGGCCAGTTGCAATGCTGGAGTAGGGGACATTAACCCATAATACAATGCCTGTTTTGCTTGTAACAGGAAGCTTAATTATTCTAACAAGCTTTCTTACAGCTGATTGTAGAATCGACTGGAGAAATAAATTTGATTGGTCAATACTGGATATATGTTTAAAAGGAAATTCATCTCTTTCAAACATTTATTGTTAATCCTATTAAAGAAGGGGTGGTTCTACCATCACAACCCTCCCAGTATTTTCCATTGTTAACAAGCTCATTAGCATCTGCATTTCCTTCTAGTGAAATCAGAACTGTCTCATAGCAAGGGTGCTCATTAGCATGGAAAGCAGTCAAATATGGCTTTCTGCAAAGTCTCCATTCTCAGACAGCAGGTCATACTGCGGCAGCTTTCATTTAGGAGTTTTTCATTATCTACCATGTAGGACTGGGTAGGAACTAAAAAGAGCTTTCCTGGTCATGGTTGGTTTTTTTTCCCCTCTCTACCCATCCTCCCATCAAACACTGAGCTTTTTGATCAGCTTACCTTACCCAGATACATATTATTCAAAATTAGAATGTAGAAGAGTTTTTTGTTGGTGGTTCAAAAAAACCAAACCGAAACAAAAAACCAAACAGTAAATTCCAAACATGAAATTATTGTTCCTGTGCA
>VYZX01027391.1:0-28534 GCA_013401335.1 Brachypteracias leptosomus | reverse complement strand
ACTTTACTAAATAAATAGACATTGCAATCCTTGGAATTGTATCAGCTCTGAATTATCCCTTTGCATTTATGTAGAAAAGTTTTTTCTTTATTTCAGTTATTAGTGGACCTTCAAACAAAATCTTTTATTAAACAAAATGTTCTTAAAATCCTTTAAGCAAAATTGTAATTATCAGTAAATAAGTTTTTTGAACTAACAGCAGTTTCAAGTTCTAGACATTTGAATTTAACTAATATTGTTTTCTGAATATAGTCATGCTCCTATTTATAGTAGAAAATACGTGTGTACTTAAGGGAAGAATCTGATTCATACCATCAAGTACAATTATGACAATTGGCTTATTTGCGTAGATGGGAATTAGCCTTACCCAACAATTAAAATATAAATGTCAGTTTTCTATATAAATTTTACAACATTTAGTGATTAAACCATAGATTTTATCCCTAATCAGTCTCTAATCTTTAGTTACTTCTCAGTGCTATAATTTAGTAAAGTGTTACTGACAGGTATCCAACAGAACAGCAGGTTCTTGGTGTGTGGGATGAAGCAATCAGAAAAATCCTCAGGAATGTGTGGCATTCTTGACTTGTTCATGTAGCTTTGCTTCCATCATAACTGTTGTGAGAATGAGCAGAGAGAAAAGAGAATGCTGGTCAATTATTAATATTTACTAATATTCAGTAGCCTAAGTTTGCCAGTGTTTTTTTAGTATTACTTACATACTAAAGAGAAGCAGCACTACAGAAATAGGATTCAACTTCTCACATTGGAGAAATGCATTTCTCACAAGGAGGAATGCATTTTATAATGTACTCTATTAGCTGCTGCAGGCTTTAAAATAAAAAATCTAGAAGACAGTGTGATGCTTTTTAGCAAGGAGAAAGAACCAGATACTGGTATCTCTCTGTATTTAATATTTTACAGAATTTTCTCCAAATAAAGCTGCAAAAAAATCTCATTCCATAGATTTGAAACATACAGGTCAAGAATCGTACATATAAAATAAGAAACCTTCAAAGAAAATTTAGGTATGACATTAAGGACTCTGCAGCTGAGTAAGAAATGTCCTTCTTACTATCAGACTAAACCAAGTTTGTGTGCTCTTGGAGCTGCTGGCCTGCATCAGCTTTAGTCTGATGGCTCACATTTGCTGGTGATACTTAAAGATCTCAAGGCACATTTTGCAGAAGGGAGGACACTAATTTCCTTCGCAGAACGAAAAATGTTGGACAAGTCTCTTAAGGAAGTCTTCCAGCTGACACCAAGTTGCTCCCTGAAGCAGAAGCACTTTTGTGAGAAATTTCCAAACAGATATTTTTTATGCAATTTATAATCTTTTAGAATAAAAGACACATATAAATAAAACCAGCATAAGGACTTCTAAATAAAACCTTTTTCCCCTCAGAAACCTTCTGCACTTTATCAATAGAGAATAAGAATTCATAGGCTTTATTTTAATTTCTCCTTCTCTCTTTTAAAGTTTACCATTTCTTGGGGTAACTCCATTAAGAGACTGTCTCGTCGCCTACACTGACAATACATTTTTTTCTCATTTGTGAGTAATATGACAATCAAATACAACAACTATGCCACTTATACTTCTCAGTCATCATTACAAGCATATTTTAAATTTTTTGAAAATAAAATATTTTCTGTATTTTCTGAAAAGTATTTATTCACCTAAACATAGCCAGGGACTCTGTTTCTTTCAATTTCTTAAAATCTCTGGATATTTAGTTTTTCTACCTTTACTGAGAGTCATTTTCATATTTCTGTAAATTATTGCTCCAAATCATTGTATCTTTTTTATTAAAAAAAAGTAACTAGCCTCATATTTAGTTCTACAACTGACCTTTAGGATTGGTCTCCTTAGTGTACATTTTAGTAGGCATAATTGTGTCGAAATATGAATTAATTTGGTAGTGGTCTCCTCTGCATACTCTGGATTATTTTAAGAAGATGAATGTAACCTTCAGCTGTGTTCTGTAGAGGTTTTATTCCAAACCCTTTCGCTGTGATTTGAGATTGAAAGCTTACCAATATTTGAAGAATGCCATTGAGCACTAGGCTATATTTGTTTGTCTCCTGAACTCATTCAATTAAGAAAATAATCCATTATGGAAAATCTTGATTAAAAGTTGGCTTATTCTCCCATTTGATTAAAATTCAGCATTACACTGAATCAATTGTTCAGTACTTCTGTGAAACCTGCATCAGCTGCAGGCAGAAGACTAATTGCTCTGTTGCTCTTGCATCTTACTCACCTTTTCTGTCCTCTGATTATAAAATCTACTGGAGAACAATAAACATGCTCTAATATTGTGTTTTCACTTGGTCCTTGACCCTATTCCATGGCAGACAGAGATACCATGACAGCCTGAGGGGACTTGGAGGTGGAGAGAATTTTCATGGCGAGAGCCTTTATCACCACAGCCTCTACCCTGTCCCAGGATGGACACTGGCATCATTTATTCCTGCCGTAAATGTCACAGGTTTCTTAGCTTTCTGAGCCATGAATAAAATCTTCATGATTTAGTCCTTTGCATATTTCCACAATGACATCAGCAAACAAGACTAATCTCGCCAGCCAACAAATTGTTTTTATAACTCCATACTAAATCCCTAATTCAAATCACCACCTAGAAAACTGCAACAAACAAAGCAGTTGAGGTTGGGCTTCAACCTGACAGCCATGTGACTGGAGAGGACAAGTTCTTTATCCCAAAACTTAACCTCAAAGTCATCTGTATTCTCCTTGTCTGTGTGTAGCTCTGGAAGAGCTAACTCTGTGCAGCCGTTCATACTGCTGAACAATTTCAGTGGGTGAAGTCCTGGCCTTGGCCAAACCAGTGGCAAAATTCCCATTGATTTCAATAAGGTCAGGCTATAACTTCAAATGTGGCAAAAAACAAAACAAAACAAAAAATCCTTTCCAGTTTTATGTCTCCTTTGGCAAAGGTGGTAGCTTGCAGCAATTAGAAATCTTGACTCAGGAAGATTCTCAGATATAAACAATACTTGCCAACGTTCTCAATCAAAACCTCACGGAGAAGCTTTTCCTATATACTCTTACAGTATAACTAATTCTTTTTTTACTATTTCCATAAATAAAATTTCTGCCAATTTTCCCTTGTTTTCACAGAAGGTGGCTTTTGCTAAATGTAGTTGAACTCTAATATTGAACCAACTAGCTTCTAACGCTAAAACTGCAGCACCAGGATCAACTTCTTTTTTCTTCCAGTTTTCTTATATCTCAATTGCTCTTTTGGCTTCTTTATGGGTTTTTCCTAAGATTGAGATGTTATGCATTGAGAATTTTGCCTAGTGGAACATTTTAAAAGTACAATAAGAAGCTGTACTTTTAGTCTACTACCAGCAAACTGTAATGTTAACTACTGAAACAGTTTTATCTTGTTATTTTGTGAGGAGACAAGAGAGAAAAATTGACATAAACACTGAAAAATATCTTCAGCTGCTTTAAAGTTTTAAAGGCTAGTGTCTTCACTGGCAAACATACATTTAAAAAGTTACTTTAGAAACAGTCCAAAATAATACAAGAAAAAGCAGCTTTAGGAAATACTCACATATTGGGTATGGATTTATTGTGTTTAGTGTTACTTCCACTTAGAATTACTAACTGGAATAAAATATTTGTGAAATTTAGGGAAATCTTATTTTATTACCTCAGACTGAAAGGTGTGAGTGAAATTAATGTGCATAAATAATGTGGACGGGTGAAGCTGAGCACAGTGGAAATAGGAGAGTTACTAAAATAACTTTGAGGTCAGTATCTGTGATGAAAATAGATAAGATTTATGGCAAAGTAATTCAATCAAATAATCTGAAGCAGGTCAGAAGTATTTCATTCTAATGTAGCATTGTAAAATCTATAGACACTGTGCAATTAAATGAAAAGCAAAAGCAAGCTGTAGATTGTTGCTGAAGAGAAGAGAATAAAAGAAAAAGAAAATGTCAGCTGCAGAAGAACTCATTTTGGAAACCTACAATATGTTGATTGATAGGACTAGCATTTTTCAAGCTCTGTCACAGCTGAAGTATAAAGCTGTCAGTGCACATGATAATGATGGATGCCCTAAAACATGCAAATAGCATGAAAAATCATTTCTCACATAATTTTGGAAGATGAGAGGAGTTGTGAACTGAGGGGAGAGGGGAGGGGAGGTCAAGCTTAACATTCAGCCAAGAGGAAGAGGCGGCTGGCTTGCTGCTGTTTGAGTTGTTAATTACTATGCAAGTGAAACAATGAGTTATGCTGGCCTTCTGCAGATTTTCCCACGGAAACTTTATTGTGGCCAGTGGAGGAAGAGAGGCAGGACTGCAGCTTCGGAGCCGCACACAATGGTGTGCCCCTCCGGAACAAATCCAGGCGAAAGGGAATCTGCTCCAGGGGCTGCCAGCGCTTTCAGGAATGTGTTGCTTTAAGAACATGCTGTGTATTTCAGAGGTGACATTTACAGTATACCATCAATATTAGGGGTGTTTCAGTTAATTAGCCATTTTTATTAACACTGAAGTACAGTAAAACCCAATGTAAGTGTTAAGAATGTAAATTAGCACTATCCTCAGGCTGATCTAGCTCAAAGCAGTGAACTATCACACACTGCCCCCATATTTATGGTGCTTTTTATTTTCTAGACTGAACAAAGCTTGCTTATACTTCCAGCTGCTTTTCACCTCTTGTTGTGCATATGCCTATGCTTGCATGTGCCAAAGTTCACAAGGAGCAACAAAACTCTGAAGATAATCTTTACATTGCTGGATTTTTTTTTTCATTAATTGTGAAATTTTCAGGAAAATTGTATTCATAATTGACTCTGGTAAAAAAAGAAATGTACGTTAATGTTGGTTTTGTGGGTTTTTTAACAAAATAGTTACAATGGTACACCATATAGCTTCTAAACTGAAGAAAAACAGCACCATATAAGATAAAACATTGTTTATATAAAGTGACTTGCCTGGGCTCTATGAAATGGCAAAAGCCACTCAACACACATCCCTTTCTATTTAGAATCTCTATCTCTTAGCCCTTATTCCATATTAACTTTTATGCCTTATTTTCAAACCTGTTTCACTCAACACAGGTCTACATGCTGGATTTTGTCTCTACTGACTCTTTTTGCTTACTTTATCCCACCAAAAATATCAGTTTAATATGAGCCTACCTATGTGTTTTCAAGTCTACTTCCACATTTGCCTTTGATTTTATATATTTTTTTTCTTCAATCTTAGGATCCCTGATAGTAACTCTTAATTGTCCTTGTCCCTCCTAAACAGAGAGCAACTGATACCAGGTCTTTCCACATGTCTGTATCCTTCCAATAGTCACATCCTTCTCAAATTTGACAATAAGGAGATAATAAAAATTTTTAAAAATACTATTCTAAATCTTTCACTACATATTTTACACTCAGTCTTCTCTGGATCTGTATGTTACATGCAAGCACTTGGAGGCAAAGACTGCCTCTGTTCCTAGTGTGCATATTGCTGAACACACTGTCACACTCCACAAATTACAAATAATGAGCAATGACGATGGACCTTATTTTCTACTGCCTTCCATCTTATTGCTATTTACCTCCACACAAAACAAGTGTCAAAGAGGTGACATTAGCAAGCACTGATGTTCCTTAGTAGCTCAGCATGTTTTAAGTTGAACTCTCATTCATAAAAGAGTACAAAAAACTGAACACTTCAGAAAATTTTATCTAAACATTTTACTAAGTTGTGAATGGGATTTCTCATTCAGTTCTGAGTCAATTCATTTCACACTACATTTTGTTAAATATTGCTACTGCTTCTCCATAATCAGGCTGTGGCCTTGCTGTTTCAAATAGCCTTGTAGCAGATAGATCAAGAAAGTGAGGTTTGAAATGAGTCTTGTTCTGATACTTTTTTTCCTCTTTAGATTTGTTCTGATTTTTTTTCTCTTATAGGATTTCCTCTTTGTTTCAGAGGAATATTCATATCCAGATATTAGTAATGCCTCATATTTGCTATTCAGTAGGATTATGGTCTTTTAGACCTGTCCAAGTTCACATTTAGAATGAATAACTCATGATCTCTGTTTAGGAGGAACTAGAATGATTAGCAGTTATTATCAGAAACCCTAAGATTGAAGAAAAATGTTTCTCTTTATGTTACTATTTTACTTCTACTGTTAAGATTGAAAGGGTCCAACGGTAGGTGGACTGAAACAGAAATTTAACAGAAGTTCTGAAAATCAACGTGTATCTAAGCAAATCACAACCCAAAGGTGCTATACTGGATTCAGACCAGCTCAAATAGTACCTTCATACACAGGATGGATTAGGAAGAATTTTCCCCTTGCCACAGTTAAAATGCACATAATAAAAATGGCTAGATATTCCCAAGAGTCTTACAAGAGGCATCTCCCCAGAAAGCAGAGGCAATGACTGCCCAGCATCTAAATTATCCATTGGAGTTTACAGAGCAGAGACAAGAAGCGCTATGAACAAGTAAAAAAATCCCACTCATCTAGAATATGGCCCACAGCCAACTTTTCCCAATAATGGTAGGTGACAGGCCAGAGCTGATCCAATGTGCAGTTTAATTGGTGGCAAACTCAAGTAACAAGCCATTGCTGTTCATCTGTCAAAGAAGAAAAAAAAACCTGTGTAACACTGTGTTTATTTTGTTATTAGAATATGTATTAAATATATTTGTATTTAGATTAGTTGAAGGTCTCTGGCAACCAACAGGAACAGAAAGTGGATTTTTCCCCAATAATTTCCTAACACATACATCTCCAGAAGAGAAACAAATAGGAAAAGATAACATTTCTGTGGTCTGATGGAGTGAAGAAGACCCTGAGTTGTACTTAAAGCAGCTTGATAAATTGATCAACAGCAGCTCACACAGGTAAAAGTTCTCAGAGTTAAAATGGCAACTATCTGTAGTTATACTTTTGCTTCACTTAAATACTGTGAAAAAGTGAAATAGCCTAATGCGGGCTTTTCAGAGCAAAATCACTCCACTGATGTGAGAAAGCTTCCTTCTCATTTTAAACATCTTCCAGAGACTTTAGCTGTTTTCATTCAGGTTTTACTTTAAAGCATGAGAAATGAGCACTAAAACTCATACCAGTCCCTGGTTTAGCAAATACCCTTCATTAGCATACATACCACCTTCTCCATCTTTGTTTTGTTGGATTTTTTTTAACCTCTATATTAACAAAACAAATCGAATCACTCTGAAGTGGCCACAAAGAAGATTGCATTGTTTAAGAGTAGCCTTTTGAAACCAAAAGGACTCTAACTAATTTCTTACAACGGAGAGGTGGGTACAGTTTCGTGTGTTGCAGAGTATTCATGTGCTGCTCAGGAGAGCACAGATTGCATTCCATCAAAGGCAATTTTTCAGAGGTTGTCCCTCCTTTTGCTTTCCACGAAAATGAATCTATACCATTTACATGGAGCGCTTAACCTTCAGACTGTCCTTACTACAGCAACACTACTCCTATTGTAGATACATGTTTGCTTAGACAAATCTAATTTACCCTTTGTTAATGTGTGCTGTCTTTACTTGCTATATTACATTAAAGTAGAAATAGAGTTACAAAAAAATTATCTTGCTTAAAATCATTCATAAGCTTTCATCAAGGGAATAAATTTACCAATTTCCCTCTTAGTTTATAACCATCCACTGTACTAACTTGACCTTTACCTAAACAGGGCTATAATTGCAGTTAAGATTATATAATTTACAATAACAACAAAAAATTACTTTTGAGGAACTGCTACTGGGCATGAATGTCTCACAGCCATTAAATGCATCATTCATCTTGAGAAGAAAATTATTCTTATCCACGTCGACATTTTTAACATAAACTGTAGTACTCTCTGTTGGCACTTTTTTACGTACCCATTAATCTCAATAGTAAAGCATAAGTCTCACCCACCTATTCTCTGAAGTTTGGATGTCACTACTGTGTACAATAAAAATTGTATATTCATGAACTCCATTTGTTTTATGTCCTTCTCTCTGTCAAAGTCTCCCAAGCAGCATATGCTTTGCTCTGTGGAGAATAAAATCAAATTTGTCTGTCTTGTCATATTGTCATCAAAGTGATACTATCACAATTAGATTAACATTTTGTGAAGGAGCTGAAGGGAGGGAAAGGAAATAGGAACAAATTATAGAGAATCGCAGTTAACCCTTTCTCTCGCCTAAAGACCCCTCTCAGTGGCACCCAGAGGTAAAGAAAGTAATCAGGATCCAAAATAAGCGACACTGTCCAGCTATTGAGGTTCTCCTCAGAGTCAGCAAGGTTGCTTATGAGCCCTGCAAGGTCTGTTTTCATCCAGAGGGCTGTCATTACTAATGTGAACAGGAATTGTTGGGAGCGGAGCACTTCCCAGGCTTTTTTTAACAAACCAGTGATGAGTGAGTGTGCAGCCACCCAGAGCAAGCCCCTGTCTGGGCGGCTGCTGGGGGCATGCCAGGGCACCCGCTCCGGAGCGGCACGCCAAGCTGGAACGGGATGCTGCAGGGCTAACGGAGCACCATGGGTATGTCTGTCAACCAGAAAATAAGAGTTTGTGAGCAGAGCAAAAAGAGCAATCAGTACTTATTTTTCGGATTTTGCTTCAGTTCTACTTTCACATTCATTAATTTGTTAAATGAAAGCAGTACAAATCGGTGGTTTGGTCAGATAAAGGGACAAAACCCAGCTTGTTCTATAGAGGTGAAGAAAAAGTGTCTCTTAATTTACTCCCACTGTGCAGAGTCGCATTTCTCCACCCCTTTCCAGTGTACAGACAATGTCTATGCAATAAATTATGCTTGCACAGGACAAAGATATGTATCTGTACAACTTATCTTATTACAATTGCATCATCTGTGCATTGATCTCCTTCTCTGGAGATTAATTCTAACATGAGCAATCTCTGATACTTATTCTTCAAGACAGGCCTGCAGAGGATGTATCTTCTCTTCGTTCTCTTGCATGTGAAGTTACCCACCAAACTGATAAATTCAAGTGCCGGGTTTACGTGTCACAGCACACCTACTCTACCTTAGAATTTCTATGAAAATTACCAGCTGTTTAGATTGGACTATTTCATCAATACATTTTCTATAAAGTCAAGTGGTATCATCATTGTAATTTGTATTACACAACACTTAAAAAATGAAAAAAATAATTAAATTTGTGTTTTAAAAAGGACCAAAAGTAACTCTTATAGAACATTACAATATTTCCCACTGAGAGAAATCAGTGTTGCCCACACCTCTGGGAAACAAATTCTATTTTCTCTGATCAAGTATATTCTTTTTCCTAACCCTACACTGTTCTCATGTGCAAGTATTTAAGGACATCATCTCTTCTATGTAAGAGAAAAATGGAAAATGACCTAGGACTGAATCTTACATGCCACTAAGCTTGCACATATTAGCCAAATAATATGGGAGCAAACTGTACATGCAAAGAGTGAGAGATCAAATATTTTTTGTCCTACAATTTTTAAAATGTTGATTGTTTGAAGAGGGGGTCATAGGACAGAGTGCTGTGGACAGAGTGTAGGGAAAGGGAGGGGGAATGCACACCAAAGAGATGATAAAGTAATGAATAGCAGTGCAAACAGAAGAGGCAGTGAAGAAGGCATGGGCAAAACAATATACTGAGCAGAAGAGTATTATATTCACACACAAAAAAATGGCAAGGTCAAAGAGAAGGAGAAAAAACTTTGACTTTGAGATTTTGCCAGGAAGCAGCTTTTGGTAATCAAGGCAGTTCTAGCACAGCACAGAAATGAAAGCCAACTGGAAAAGATTCAGAAGAGCTGAAGTAACTTAAGGTAATGGTGACAGACTGCCCGTCCACTTAATTTGAAAGTAAAGGAAATGTAGGAAGGTAAGTAAGCTGGGACAATGAATTGAGAGATGCCTCTTCCTTCATATTGGCAAAGGAAGAAGCTAGAGGACAGTGACAGGTACGGGAAGGGAGTAAGAGGAAGGCAAGAGCTGACAGAATAGCGGTGTCTCTCCTCTGTAGAAATCGGCCCTTCTCTCAAGCGTTGGCCATTTCAATGATAGAAAGCAAAACAAGACTTTAAAATTCCTTCTGCAAGAACCTGCTCTATTATCTGGCTGTAGAGTATTGCTCACCCCTGCCTGAATGCAGAAAGAAGCTTTTGGTACCGTTTCAGACACAAGACCTATGGACTCATCTCATGAGTGCCCTCAACTCTCACCGAAGTCAATAGGAGTTAAGGGCGTTCAGCACTTTCCAGGGTCAGGCCATGTATCACTTAAAAATAACTCACCAACATTAAACCTCATTAAAGAAACTAATGCTCATTAACTAGCAATAGACCACTGGGAAAGGATCAATAGTTGTCTCTGAAATCATCTTACCTATTACAGTATATGCATACTCTACTTAATGACAGTGAAGAATAGTGACACTGAATGATAGGTCACTGATGACGATGAATGGGAAAGACTACTTCTTAATTAATCAGGACAGTATTAGCAAAGAATTCCACTTAACAGGGATACATTTGGGGGCCTAACCAGGTGATTAGGACGAACGATGTTCTGACCTTTGGTGAAACAAAGTGGCAGCTTAAGAAGAAATACAACGAACACCCTTTTTATTCTTCTGGTTTTCTTCAGAACACAGTGCTTCATTTCGTCTCACATTTTTCATGGCATTGCTTTTCTTTAGTTGTCTCATAATAACTGGAGCAAATCTGTAATCAGGAAGGCTGATTCTGAGCCTACCCATGGAAAGGATTCTGCAGCGTAGCACTAATATACTGTTCTGCTTGAACTGAGCAACTCTTGATGTAGCCCTTGTTTAGGGAAAGCTTTTACCATACTTAACTACAGTTGTGGTTTGCCCTGATCTGGCTTCAAGCCTATTATTTGTCAGAGTGTGAACCATCAGGCTTGCATGTCATGTATGATGTATGAAACTGTTACAGAATTGGGTTCAAATTAGGAGTATAATTTCCTTTTCCAGATCTGGCTTTAGATTCCCCTTCCTACAGGATCTGCATATGTGGCATCACAGAGACTTCCAAGTACAGAACACTTTCTGCAGCCTTCAAGAGATTATCTCATGACAATTTTAAGAAAAAAAATGAAAAGCAGCACAATCTTATCTGCATTCCGCTAGTATATAATGACCCTCCCCAACTGACTGAATTTATTGTAATCCCTATAAACCTAAACCTCAAAGAATTCCAATGCCTTATGCATCTAATTTATGAGAAGTTGGTAATGTGCCATCTGGAGGTTTCACTGCCATTGGGAAGCACGTTCAGCCCACAGTGGAAGCAAGACAGGCCAAAAGGAGAAAGAAAAGAAAATGCAGGGGAAGGAGAAGATCTGACTTCAAGGAACAAGTGTCATGAACTCACAAAGATAAAAATTGTGTTTCAAAAAAACACAGTTTTAACTTGCATGATCGGCACCTACACAGCCGATAACCCAAGGTCTCAACCTAAGGACATTATCAGCATTACAGGGAAATCCTTACACAAGGACAAAATGTTCTTGAGCAATTTCTGCAATGTATTAGTCACAAACAGGTTTTTCCTCAAAACTGAGGTCATGTCAGGCTTCTTGCTTCACCTCTTTTAATTTTCCCTGAACAAACATATTTATTGATGTGGTTTCAAGTAAATTTCCAGTTCACATATTTTTCCTGTGAGACAACAAAGGGCTTATCAGGGGGAGCTTTTAGGATGATTTGCTGATCTAAACCCAGGTCATCACAAGTCTGAGACCCATTTTACTTACTGAAAAAGTACGCCTGGCTCTGATTTTATTCCTTTTATAAAGCTACTTAAAAAAAACAACCAACATTGAAAACTGTATGTCACCAAAGTCATAATTACTACCCTATGAAGAGAGCAATTCAGTTGTCAGGCTGGATCAAATCAACAAGTTAGACATAGTACTGAGAAGCATATTAAAGCACAAAATATGTTAAATCATCCTGTTAATACTAAAATAATCAATCCTAACACAGTCTTAAACAGATTCCATAATACATCCTAAAGAGGATATTAAGAAGGCAGCTCTTTATCATTACCCATACCATTTAGAGAATATCTTAATATTGAAACAAAATCATCACCTAACATCTGATCCATGTTCTCAGCACCAGTTATAAAGTTTTCTCTTCAAACACTTGCTCTTCCTCTTCCTGGGTGAACACACCCTTGTCTCCAAGCTTTGTCTCCAACAGAGTTACAGAGATAGAGACGTTAATAGCACAAGAGTCTCCTGTTGACCAGAAGATACAGAAAAAAGTTTCAGATCCCTCACTGAAGGCAGGACTCCTTTTCTAAAATACCATTTAATTTGGCTGAGGAACCGTCTTACTAAAGTTTTCTTCATGAATGCTTGACTGGTACTCTCACCCACCTCTACACAAACAGCCATAGTGCAAAATTCATAGTTCACAACATGATTAAGACTTCTCCAGCAGGTTAGGCAAAAGTTAGCTTGTGGCAGCAGCCGAGTGAGTCTCCCTGGCACTGTCTTCTCCCTGGTGTCTTCCACTACTGAAATTGTGTAACCTCTGATCCCTGTTTATTACTGTATGCAGTCAAAAGACTCAGTATTTGCACAGCAGGATGGTCTGTCAGTCTCTGCCTCTCTGTCAGTGCTGAGCACAAGACTAGTGTGGCATTGCTGGCCAGAGGAAGAGTTTGGGACAGCAAGCACATGATCTGTTTCTTTTCCTTCCCCGCTCCCCTCTCCTCTTCCCATGTGGGGCAGTCGAGGCAGGAACAGCTTCTCCTGAACCCGTGGGGAGCTTGCAGGAGGCAGGGCAGGATGAGCAAGGGACTCTGTAACTCCTTGCTTGCCTGAAGGAGAGACTGAGAGGCTATGGTGGGAACCAACCTGCTCTGCAAGTGCCAGAAAAGGTTGACTCTTGCTACAAGACTCTTTAGTACTGCATGTAGCCGTGATTTCTTGTTCCATAAGTCTGCTACCTGACATAGCTGCCTTCATGGTCTATACAAAAAGCTGGATCTGTCTCAAAATAGGAATTTCAAAGAGTCTAGAAGGTCTCCCTGTGATTATCTCTCATGATAATTAAAATAAAACAACTACGAACAAAACCAAAACAAATTATTACGCCAAAATTTAATTGAAACATGTTTTCACAAACTTTGCAACTCTTCATCTCTTCTGGTCCCTAGTAAGTTAAGAGCCATCAGATCCCATGTACTTTTCTTCTGGCTTCAGTAAGAAGCTGGAAACTGGCGATCTGACTTCCTCTCATACATCTGTATTGGAAAATCTAGATGAGCAGCCTTCCCTGAGATGTATTCTGAACCAAGACACTGACTAGCTTGTTCTCACCTCATCAAAAATTTCACCCAGATGAGACACAAAGTGCACTGTGTCCAGTTAGGTTCAGAATAAAACATACTTGTCTTGGACCAATTCGTGAAAGCACCTTTTTCATGAGTTATATAAATACATTTGCTATTTTGAAGACTGTGGAGTCTGCAAGTCTCTCTGCCAAACATTAAAAACCCCATCAAGATCCTGGTGAGTTTTTTACTTATTTTAATGGATTTTCAGCAACATTACGTCACCAATCCAAAACACACAGGCAAATAGATATAAAACAGTATCTTCAGCTTCTAGGAGAATTCTCTAGTGGGGAGCTTTCCTTATTTTTCTGGAAGTGGAGACACTACACAGTAAAGACAAAAAGATTCACCAGAATGGAGAAAAAGCAATAAAGGTGCAGCACATTTCAGTAGTCCATTGGCAAGGTCCTCAGCTAAGGGAGCCCTTGTTTCCCACCCTCGTTGTTGGATAGATCACAGAAACAGCTGTGGGACCTGTGCAGTGGGAGCTGGAAAATTACCTTTTAATGTCAACTGTTATCAGTGGTATTTTTCCCATTGCACAAATGAACCAAAGGAACATGCCAAAACAAAATGGGGTGCCTGCAAATGAGGGAACATTACAATTCAAAAGTTCCCAGTTCCCACATCGACTTTTACCTGCCTAGGTTCTGATAACACCTGCATGTCCAGTGACTGAGCTGTTTCATCCACCCTGGTGACTCTAAATCACAGCTTTCAGAAGCAGTCTGCCACACTCCTCCATGCTCCGTCAAGGCTTAAAAAAAAATAAAATATCACTTTCATTTATTTCTGTGGCTTCTTGATCTTGGAAAAAGCAGTTCAACACCTACAGAATACTTTCCCTAAGGAGATAACTGTACAAGCAAAGTTCAAGTATCCCATCATCGATTGCATGTGTTTCATACTAAGCTCCTTCTACTATAATGCGCTTTCTACAATAGCTGATAGATTTTTCCAGTCTTCCTCTTGGAGTGCTAAATGACTTTGTTAGAGAATTGCTAGAGAATTGTAAAAGCTCTTTTACTTTTTCCTCCACTGACAAAACTCAATTCTTGAATGAAATGTTGGAAAATCTTTAGAAATATTTTATAATACATATTGAGCCTCCTGAAAAGAAGGAAATTGTGCAAACACTACAACACAAGAATATGCTAAATTGCTCTAGCAATTTGATTTTCTAACCTCATTATACCACAGGTTGTGTAAACCTGAATCAAAATTCTCTGTGTACACTCTTATCAACCACTCTATTTATTCTGATGCAGAGGCCTTCATTCCAGCAAGCATCTCTGTCCAGAAAAGTATTGACATTTGTGCTTAAATTTAAATGTAAGTCCCATTCAGTAGGATGTAAAGGACATTTAAGTACCCGTATGCCTAAAAAGAGACTGACAGAGGGCATATCTGAGTCAGAATTTTATTAATGTTCCCTGAAGGTTATATAAGATCAAATGGATAGATTGACTTGGCATTGTATTGCAGTGACTTTGTACAATGTTTGGGAAAATGAAACCATTAATGAGATATCACCTGAATATTTTTTCATTGACACTCTGGGTAATAAAATGTGAAATGCTTTATTTCCCCAAATGAGGTCAGCACACATGGATAACTGTCTGAAACAAAATAATTTTTATTTAACTTGTTTAATTGTCTAGGTAACTTGTTTGTTCAAAATCAATATGCAGTAAAAAAAAAATTCCTTTGGTTTGACTTGTAAGAAGCCCTGGCTTTCATGATTAATACTGCAGTCCCTGCTGACAATCCTCTGGTGGCTGGACTTAACAAACACATAACAAAAAGCAGTTCTTCCCATACAGAGTTTTCAGTTTAAATAACCTGGAATTATGCAGAGTCATCATCTTTAACTACTTTCTCTCCAGGTATGCATAGCAGGTTCACATTCATTCCTTATATTGACATTTATCTGTGCATTCATCCCTTCTTTCACCATCTGTCATAAAAACAGCTGAACATTTGAATCTTATTTTGATAACTATTTGTCATTATTTATTTATGTGGGGAAAAAAAAAAAAAGTATTCTATAGAGCGAGCACAGCGGACTAGAGAGACTCCTGAAAACACTGAGATTCTTTATGAGTATACCAATAAAACTGGCATCTAGCCACAGTTTGATATTTTTTTCCATCTTTGGTACTAGATCAAGATTTCTGGATTTCTTCTGCTAAAAAGAGCACAGAGTTTGCATCTTAATGCTTTAGCATTTGATTGCCAAACTCTCTACTTGGAACTCTCCACTTGAATTCTCAGCTGGAAGCGTGTGCAACATCTGTGTGCAGACTTGGCAGGAGGAGCCCAACACGCTGGGCAGTACATGAGTCCTCTTCACCATCTTGCAGGATCAGATCCGTATCCCAAGATCCAACACAACTCAGAACATAAAGGTTGCCAGATCTGCATTTATGCTCAAGTAAATGTCTGGCTTTTCAGATACTGCCAAGGAAAGATCACTGGCTTGTCTTTTCAGCCAACACCAAATTTATGCCAGTAGGCAAATCCATCGACATAAAGGATGAGATACCTTGCTAGCATACATATGTTTGAAGAGTTTTACTGATGTTCAAGTAGCTTTACCAATTTCTCTCGTTGAGGCTCTGGCCCATAATGCTTCAGAGTGCTGAAGCCTTAAATTCATAGCTCTGTATCACTTTAGTAGAGTTTTCAATCCCTCATTTTAGTAAAATAAGTGCCACTCAAAGGCTGAATTGCATTCCAATTATTCTCACAATAGTGGACACATAAGGAAACAGTGGACACTCTGCCATGTGGAACAATTACATCATGTACAATCAAACAAGAAAGAAAAGAGAAAATAAAGCAGCTAAATCAACACACTGTACATCCATTCATTTTACCGTGTCATTTAGCATATGGTCACTCATGTGATCAAGACAGTAACTGGCATTTTTCCCAGTTAATTCACCTCTTTTCTCTTTGTCCTCTGTCGTAGCACCAGTCTTTCAGCAAGATTTCAGGTTGCAATCCCCTTGTCGAATGAATGGTCCTTATTAAGTGTCTGGAAAAAACCAACAACTTATTAGTGCATTGAGACTAATTATGGTGCTGTCTTAATCAAATAAAGGATCACAATAAAAAAAAAAGCACCACACACTTGAAATACCTTTTCTTTCTCTCTCTCTCTCTTTATATAAATTACCAATGGAATGAAGCTGTAACAGCTGTCTTAATAAAGTAAGTAACTTCTCAAAAAGTAAGGGTTTTTTTCCTGAGGTTTGGTGGTTACAGTGATGTGAACTGACTAATACTTTAGAGCTTAGCTGTGAATCATTCACTGCAAATAAAAGGCAAGGCACGCAAATGTTCCTATGCATGCTCTTCTCAATTATATTTCTGAAGACGTCCACTCAATTTTGATATCTATTCACCATAACATATTTGAAGTCTAGACAAGTGAAGTCTAGACATCTGTAGTGCTCTGCCATTTTTTTTTACACTATTTACAAATTTAAATGCACCTTCTAAATGTAGAAGGCTATTGTGCTCTGTAAAGGCTGCATTCTATGTTGACACAAATATATTTAGCTTTAAATGGTATCCATTGCAGGTAGCTGTGCTATATGGCTGGGTATGATAAATCCAAACTGCAAAGCAGGTAGGCAAACCCTGTTTCTGTGGAAAAGATCAAGAAAAATGAGTAGTTCCCAACCTGTGTACATCCAGGTGGCTTAAGGTCTTTGAAGAACATGAAGAACAGTGCTGTTCAAACATCTTTTTTTTTTTCCTTTCTCCTTTATGTTGTTTCATTACCTGGTAATAAATTAGTAAAGGTAGGAGACTTTGTTTACACACCTGAAGTCCAGGAGAATGGCAATTCCCAGAGCTACATTCCACCTGAAATGTTCAAGGACATGCAGCTGACACAATGGGCCTCTGACTGCAAGACAGACAGCTCCAGGCCACAAAGCTGCTGTATAAAACTGTCTACATCTACCTAAATTAGAACTGACAACCAGCCCTGGTTTTATAATGCTGAGTTCTCAACTTTTGGACACCAAAACCTATCCAGAAAAGGAAACAGAGTACACTAGATTTATTTTTTTTTTGCTTTTGGGCATTGTTTCTTTTTCTTTCTTCTCCTCTCTTCTTTTTTAACCCCAATTTTAAAATATAGCACTTGATACATCACATTTTTTATTCACTTTTTTTGGTAGAAAGCCCCCTTGAAGTTAAGCATGTAATTCTAAAAAAAAAAGGCAATTGAAAATTTATGTGTCAATCACACTTGAATATGAAACAGTGTTTTCACTAAAAATAGGGCTTGTTAAGGAGAGGAGTTAAATTTAATAATAAACCACTGCATTGAATGGAAACAGAAATTTAATAATAAACCTCTGCATGAAATGGAACCAGCAGGTAGAAGACTTGAAGAAAGATTCCTGGAGCAACTTTGCAGACTGCTGAATTATCACTCCTAATGAGCTGATAAAGGCTATGTTTCAAAAATAGCTACTAATTTCAGGTGCCAGATTTCAACCTTCACCAAAAAGTGAATAATTTTGAGGTTCTGGCTAGTCATAACTCCCCATGCTTGGATGTCTAGGGTATCTGAAAATGATGACTTAAAAGCCAACTGATTTTATATTTCACACTTATGCTGTAAGCATTTTGATTTCTCAAAGTCTAAAAATTATCTTTTAAGACAAAAAATATCATATAATAATTCACTAAATATCTGTTTATTAGGAATTGCCATGAAATATGATGGGATGAAGACCCTGAACTGAAGAGCTTAATATGTCTGTGAACAAAAATTCCAGTTCAAGCACTTCTAAAGATTAGCCGTGTGATTTTTCTAGCTTTCCTCAATAACTGATAAATTACCTTATAGGTAGTTTGGATTGGCATTCTTTCTTTTTTATTTCTTTTTTTGGGTTGTGTTTTGGGTTTTTTTGTATTTTGAGAGGACAGGCATTTCTGCTTATGCAAATGTGTTTTTCATGTGGTTGTAATAAATAATAAACTGAAGAATCTAACAAACACTGCTCTGTAGTTCCTTGAAGGTTTTGGTGGTAACAGGTCTGTCATAGTTGTTTAGTTTTCAGGTCTGCCTTATAACATTTTTATTTTTAAAATGAGCAAAATATTCTAGGTGAAGTCTTGCATTACTCTTTGTTCTGCAACATATTTTGTTAGCAAGCCCATAGTAGTATCTAAAATAGTGTAAATCATCAGTTTTTAATCTGGCAGGAAGTAGATAGTGGCCCATTAAACTTTCGTAATTAAATTTCCCTTGCACTCCCCCATAGAACCATTATCTGAGTTTTCTAATTAACACAAGAGGAGGGAGTCAATTCAGAGTGATGGGATCTATAGCCATCCCCTTTCATTTTAATGACCTTTAATAAACTTTTATTACTATTGATATTGATAATTATAATACACCCTTTCCTCTGCAATGTGATTCTAAGGGCCTTGTCAAAAATTGAAAAATTCTCCCTCAGAGTTGGAGCATGGCAAATGACTGTGTCCTCAAACACCCAGAATCTGGAGCCAACAACATCAGCAGGGAAAAAAGAGTGTAGGCAGGTACGGTGTGAATGTCCTCTCTCACACGGTCACCAGCGGGTTATGCCTTGGTCCTGGTCCGCCACAGCCCTCTGCTCTCGCAGCAGGGCCTCCCCCAAATGGGCTAACACAAGTGCTGAATCATGAAGTGGTTTAGTGACAGATAACCACAGAGAATTATGCAGAGTTCATTTAACTTATTTTACTTCCAGCCTTACAGAGGTCAGATAGTTGAGAGGAGGATTAACCATCATGACATCTAGTCCTTCCTTGGATTTTTCATCAATGACTTTTGTACTAACTAAACATTTTTACATGGAGCTTTTATTGGTATGTCAACACTTCTAACTTTACTGAAGCCTCAGTACAGCACGTCTCATATCTCTATGATCCTCTATCATGTGAGCAATTATGTTCCCATCAGCATTACAGTGGCACATTTTTCACTGCTTGAATGAAATACAAGGCTGAGCATCTCAGTCTGTCCTCTTTCTTGGTCATGTAAGGTGAAAGGTGTTCTGCTCTCCAAAACAGGAGGTATCTACAGCAATGAGCAAAGCCTGAATCTGCTTGCACCTTCTTTGGTGCAATGGCATGGGGAAAGGTATGGGCTCCTTCTTGGCAGCTGCACAGAGAACTTCACAAAGCAGTTTTAGCTAAGGGCTTAGGATAGAGGGGCTACCTTGTCATGTATGGAGCTATTGGTGATGGTCTTTCTTAAATCTACAGTCTGGCTTTAGGCCAAAAGCTATGTGCCTGGAAAGAGTCTTTGGTGGGAAATAAATTTCTTACATCACATCACTCTCAAACATGTGCATAGATTTAAACAGGTGAGCAGTCAACCAAATTACAACTGCTCATTCTCTACAAACAATGTGTGCATCCCTTCACCCCTGCACTTCCTATGGGGGTCTCAAGACACGTATAAGCACTCTGATGTGTGGATGTTGAACTGCCCCAGCAATGGGTCTAGCTCCCCTGCCTGGCCTTTCCTGCTGTCACACGGGGCACACCAACAAGACTTTCCTTCTGACAGAGCATGGATGTCTGCTCTGGAGAAGTATCTGTCACCTAACTACCTTGAACATGCAACCAAACTACAGCTCTTCAGAGTCTGGTCTCTATCCACAGGCTGGCCATGCAACTTTACAAGTGGCTGTTCTTGATCTCAGAATTGAACTTTATGACTCCTCCTCAAAGCTGAATGCCTTGATGTTTTGGAGAAGGAAGCTGTAATTTGGGACCATCTTTCGTTTTTAGTCATTCTTCTTATTGCCTGTTACGAGCACTAAGATGATTAGTGTCAAACAAAGCAAGTTGCTTACATAACTAGAGGTATCAAATGCAGGAAAAAAATAAACAACAGAGAAAATGACAGAAAATTTATTTGAAGATATTGGAAAAATTATATATTTTTTTCAATATAAAGGGTGAAAACTTGGTTTTGAAAGTCTATGATTCAGAGACATTAAATCACTGGTGAAACATATTGCTTTAGAAAAAGGATCTCTCTATAAATAGACAAGAGTCATTGCATGTCAGCTGCAAAAGACTTAACAGTTAATGTAATTGTAAAACATGAAGAGTACATTTCCTGTAAGAGTATGAAAAATAGATCTTCAATTAATAGCAACATTCAGTCACACCTGGTGGAATCCTAAATTTAGATTTGGTAAAAAGCAGCCATTGAATTGCATTGGAGCGCTTATTAAAGAGCAGATCTTATTTGTTTGAATTACTGATGATCTAATGATCAGTGTTTAAACTCAAGTACTCCAAATGTGATCAAAAATACATCTATATGTTTGCCTGTTTTCAGTAACTTCAAACATTTAATTGATGTTTCAAGTGAACTTTGCATTTCCCTCCCCAGGACTAACCAAGCTGGTTCCTGAAGTTCAGTGGTAAGCAGGTAGGTAGGAACTAGATGAAAGAGAAGAGAAATTGCCTCATGAAAAAGGTATGCAATAAAATTTGGCATATGTTGTTGAAGTGATTATGAGGTCTGTGTGAAAGCAGTAGTAGGTAAATTTTGGCTGGCACAGCATATAGATACACAAGAGAAAAAACAGAGCCAACAGTGTGATCACAGGACAGGAACCAGCTGCCTGGATTTTGCCTCCTAAAAAACTAACAAGGAAAAGCATGGGGAGAGCTCCTTTGTGACTTACAGTATTAGGGATATAACAAAGCACGGTTGAATGGTCAGCAAACATGATTTGTACCTGTGAGCAAAAGTCCATATGAAACTCATCTAAACATGTGCTGAGACATCTTTACCACCACCCATTGCAGTTATTTCTGCCCTTACTGTGGTGTGTCCATCAGTGGGGAAACAGGTCTGCAGAGAGGCAGTTTTGAGAGCACATCAAGAAAAGAGACATTATAACCTTGAGAACATTTGTGTTTGGGGGGGGATGTTATGCTGGGTTTAGATAGATTTTAAATCAGCAGAATCACATTTCCTTCAATGGTTATTTCCCTTTTGTCATTCATAGAATTTTAAATAACATAGAGGGGTTTAATAAATATATAAAATTTAAATAAATTTATAAATTTGTGAACTTATAAAAATTTTAAAAATAATAAATATATTTAAAAGTTTACAAATGGAACCAGGCTAATGACACACTCTTTCTTGAAAATATATTTTAAGAATTGCCAAAAATCAATGTTTCAGAAGTAAGATACCTGCCAAACTGGTAGATACTCACAAATGGATGTAAATTTGCTCTTCTGACTTTGTCTATTGATCAGTTTATGCCTTAAATATCAAGGTGCAAAGTCCTTAAAAATTCTGTTCACATCAACTTCTAATTTTATCATTCTTCAAAAGTAATTAAACTAATCTTTCAATATTATTCAGATACTTTTTCCTACATATCCTGCTTCTTTGAGTTTCACAGATGAATTACAAAAATGAGAAAAAGGTAGCTAGGTTACAGAATTCCCTTAATATTATGAATATTAGCTATACTTTTCATCCAGTGTAGATGATAAATATGTCTCATGATCCACCAATGTATTAATTTGCATCCTTGCCTGCATTGCTTTATTTCTGGCAGTGATGGTTCTGCAAAATGCAAAATCACACCTGTCAGAATGTTGTATTAGAAAAGATTAGTTAGAAAATTTTCACCTGTTCATTCACATATGACATAATATAACATGATATATCATTTGGGCATATTTTATGATACATATGATCAGTATATACATATATATATACACACACAATTCATGTATTTTATATTTTTATTTCATATAGATTCACAGACAATTTTGCATGAAGTATGTGTATGTATACACACAGGTAAAAATTCAAAGAGCAAAATACGAAGGTCAAACAAAAGAAGTGAAAATAAGAGAAGAAAAAGAAGAGGAAGAAAAAATAAAACAACAAACCAACTTTCCATCATCCTAGGACATAAGAACAATGAAATGAGTATTTTTTGCAGATAGGACAACACTATAATGGTCTATTTCTGTATACAGATAACAGCACCAAGGACAATATCTCTAGGTCACTTGAAAGGACTTTTCAAAACACTGCTTAAGTTCACCATGAATAGATGGACATTTTTCCTACTTCCAACAGTTTACCTCTCTTCCCTGCTTCCCTGTCACTTCCCTGTTTGCTTTCTTCCCTACACTAAAGAAGTGAAGAAGTCTTGCATGATGAAATTCCAATAACATCATATTTGTTTATATATTTCTAATTTTAAAAAATTATATATCAAGTTCCCATTAATAGGTTGCTTGACTTGTGCAGTACAATAATTTGCTGATAAGAATTTAGGCCAAGTCAGGAAGAACACTCCAAGCAAAGAAACATCTGTGATAAAAGCACCAAGCAGTCTTCCTAACCATGTACGGAGTTCAAGGTCTCTGATAAGCCACCTGGCTATACCTACACACTCCGATAACCCCAAGCTGGTATTACATTGTTTAGCCAGGGAAGGTCTTGTTGCTGGGCACGGAGCTGATAAGCTTATGGCTCTCTCTGTTATGAGACACAAGAATATCTGAATATCATATAGGTAATAAATGCACAGAAAACCATGAGAACGGGCATCTTAGTAAGGAGGGTTGGTAGTAACCAATAACTTTGTAAGTCAGAACCTCTGCATTTTTGCTTCTTTCAGGTTGTCCTTCACTTTTGAGAAGCTTCTGTGGCAAAAGTCAGTCAAAATGCATTCCTCAAAACTCCCAGTTTCTGCCCTCAGTGAGTAAATGTGGTCAGAATCCTGGATGTCAACTCTGTATTATTTGTGTTTCCTTACTGGACTCCTTGACTCACATGTCATCTATAAGATAGATCTGTTCATTTACATGTTAATGCCATTTCCTGTAATTTTATCTTGCTAGGAGTTTTCCTGCGCAGAAACATTGTTATTCCTCACAACAAATTATTCTGCTCTAAGAATATACTCAGCATGACCTCTACATGCTCAAGCATAGCTATCTTTCATGGTCAGCAGGGTCTTTATTTTGCAAATCCAGACCAATTGGATACAACTAATCAGTGACCTCACCAAAATTTTCTGAGTTTATCTATGACTTGAGACTCCTAGCCCTTCTCTGCTCACAGTTAAGATCAACTTATTTCCTCCATTTTGCTTTTGAATGTTGGATATTTCCTCTCTGCCCTTAATGCTCCCATTTCCTTGTATGAACCAGGACTTCCAATAACCCCTACAGATGAACCAGACTCCTGCCTGGTTTCTGCCTGCCATTGTGCTCCTAGGGTCCTCTGGGCTTGCAGAAATGGGCCTTTGATGGGCTGATGACTCTCCTGTGATGGGCCTGGGAGTAGCTTGGCAGGGGATTATTTGGGGGTCTCCCTGCCTTTCAGTGTCTCTCTGTGTGCCTTTGTGGATATGCAGAGTTTTTACTATGTAACATAACACGTCGCTTCTTCAGCTTCTCATAAAATGTTTTGGGTTTTTTTCTCAATGCTACGGAAGTTTTCATGGTCTCCCCATTCATCCCAACACTCCACCTCTCTTTCTCACAAACAGTGCAGGACTCCTCCCATTCTGACTTCATTGTGCTGGGAGCGACTTCATGTCATGGCAGCTAGCATCTGTAAGAATAAACTCTCGTCTACCTTGGACATCAAATATTGTATGCTATTTTAATACACAGAACTGACTTTGGCAAAACATTGAGGAAGCAATAACTAGTTATTTATATGAAAAATATGTGTCCTGATATCATTGGGAGAACTGCATTTCTTTCAGTCAAGTCTTATTTTGATTGCAAGTCCAGAAACGTAATGCCCACTTACATTAACGACATTCAAATAAGCAGGAACCATGATGTACTATAATGTGATGGTAACACAGCACAAAGTAAAGAACAGGTAAGTACCAGGTCTGGAAAGCTGCTTCAGAATTTAACTCCTGATTAATGGGTTGCACTACATTTGGGTTATTAATGAGTCTGCAAATGCTATCTGTCTGCTTTTACAGATATTTTAAATTTCACTTAAAACATGTTAAATACTTAAAATAAATTATGTTCTCCTGTCATAAATTACTAAAAATGAAAGAACTGAATGGTAAATGTAGTATTCTCTTTCCATTTGGGTTATTCACCTCTACAAAGAACTTTGTGTACAGTCAGTTTTACTGTTTTCTCATGATCTGTTCATATTGCAGATAAGTCTGAGCTGTGGTTGAAATGGGAATTCAGAGGTACTGGTATAGAATTTTGACTACTGCTATTGCATTGCAAATGTCCTCTATGGGAAATTCTGGTGTATCTGCTTGAAGTGTTATTATGGCATATCAGAACATTTTGTTTACTCTGGACTATTTCTTTTCCCCACATAGGAGAGAGGAATAGAAAGGCATTTTATAAAACTGGAATACAACCTAAAAACATTAGTAAGTTTATCCAGGGGCAGGAATGGATTTGGATTTATGTAAGCAGAATACATTTCAGGTGGTGAACTTATTCTCCTATTTTCATCTTCTCATGTTCTAAATATTCTGTTTCAATATTGCTTTGTTATTTTTCTTCTTCAGTCTCACTCTTACAGAAACTTCAGAATTAGTGTATCTTCGGTGTTGAAGCCAGCCACGGTTAATACTTTTCCTCCAAATAACTCAAAGCTGAAGAGACACTATGATTTTCAAATTTCAGTTAATTTTCTATAACAGCTAAAGGAGACTGTGGCACTACACAGGTTTCATGCAAGTTAAGATATTTTAGAAAATTACTAATTAAAACTAGATTTGACAGCAGAGAAGAGAACTAATGAAGAGTGTGTGTTTCAGAGTGAAAAATATTACAAAGATCCTAAGAAATTTAAAGCATTTTGGAAGTGAGGAGAGGAGAGGCAAGGAAAGAAAAGGATAACTGTTCAAAGTTACTAAAAATTCTGTCTCAATTTAGGAAAAAAACCTAGGTAAAAAAGGAAAAGCTCTCTCAATGAGGGCTGATTTACAATATGCAGCTGGCTGACCACTATACTTTTATGAATGTAATTAGTTTGTTTGGAATGAATTTGGGTCATGTAGGTACAATTCTTGATGTCATTGATGGACAACATCTGTTGATTTTACTTTTAAAATCCTGAGACTCTAGCTTGCTTTGGATGAGAAGCAATTTCCAAACTGGATGCAGTTGTCTACAAAGTCTGGCGTAGAGCCACGTACCACCTTTGGGAAGGACATCTTTCACAGCCCTGCTTCTTTGTAACCTTATTGCCATTGAAAGATAATGACAAGTGCTGTGAAATGGCCAGTATAAACAGCAATATTCCTTCTCAATCAGCTCATTCCACAGACTATATTGCTCCATTCAGTTTTGAGCAGAACTCCCCACTGACTTCAATGAGGATTTAGCTTAAAAAAACTCAAACTGCTAGTATAATGTGATCACTTGCCAACAATGAGGTTTCTTTTTCTTTTTTTTTTTATGAAAGTATAGTAAAAAAACCCACGGAAATTCATTGCAAATGTTAATTCTGGGTTCAGGTTGTTCATTATTTGTAACAATTTTCTTCACTTCCTCCTATTATTACATATTATTACTCTCTATTATTAAATTTTCAAGCAACCTTTGTACATATTCTGTAAGGGTTAAATTTCTACTAAGCAGTAGATGCCACTTGAATCTGAAAATTTCCTTGATTGATTTTCATACAAAATTTCCACGGAGGATGAATTTTATCTAAGATGTAGTTGGGTTATTTTTACAGAATTTGTGGGCTGTATGCTACTCAGATTTACAATAGGGAGTTCAGCATTGCAGTAATACTGGTTTGAGTATAGTAAAACAAATTTTTGTGTTGACCTTGAATAATGTTCTAGTGGATGGTATAAAGAAGTTCCCTATTTTTGTGGGCTTAAAGGTGTATTGATATTTTGGCATCTGGACACAAATAGACATCCATCTTCTGAAAGCAGTTAGAAATAACTTTATAGTGGAGCAATGTACATACAACTATGATGAGAAAAACATTTATTAGTAAAAGTTTATTATGTCCTTCAGCTTCCAATTATTAACAAAGAAAAAATGAAGTGAACTCCAATAATTTATTCTTTAACTACTTTTACAGAATTATTGACTATTCATTACTAGGCTTCCTTTCAATCTTTGATATTCCTCTACCATAAGAACCACCCGTGACCATTAGGAAGCCTCAACCAATGAAGCATTGAAGTCATAACTCATCCAGCTGCTAACAAAATTAAACAGCTTTGGTAGTTCTGGGATTTATTCTTTACTAACTAACAGAAAAATTAGATCTACAATCACAGAATTACTGTCAGAAAAAGGAAATTAAATCTGTAGAAAAACTAAAAGAATGAACATAAGAAATGCATCAAAAAGAGAACCTTGGCTGACTGTGAAATTCTATGGTTTTTTCATTATGGGAAACTTCACTCATCCGTATTTGTCTCTTACAAAGGATTATGAATTGAGGACTACAACTCCATAAAATTTATATTTTGTCATCTGGTTTGATTGGTGGAATTGTGTTATTGAGAAGGATTCTGAGATCACATTAGCTAGGAAAGAGTAATGCACTACACCCACTGAAGAACAATACATGTTCTTATCTACCCAGGCAGGCAATCAATTCTCTAGTGCATATATCAATACAAGCTAGAAGTCTACTATTGACAGATCATGTGGATGGGGTCTTGATATGGGCTTTACCAGCAATGATTACCACAGCTGAATTCACTGTAGGTTAAACAAATAAGTAAGCAAACAAACACATAAACAAACACACAAACAAACAAACATGGAAAAAACCCCACAACTGATTAGTTCTCTACCACCGTGAATTTATTTCCATAATATGATAATATAAAAGCTCCTCTCAAATGACACAAGTGCAGGCAGTGAATGATCTACTTTTAAACTGTAACTTAAGGAAATATATTATTTTCAAATACTGAATACTGTGAAATGGTTTTTGATGTTAGGGAAGTGAACTCCAAAAAGAAATGTCCCAAACCTCTTCAAAAGCAAACTAACATAAACATTCAGGTAATGTTCCCAAACTGCTTGTCACTTTCATGAACTTCAGGACCAAGGAAAGCATCATCAGACAAGGGAGAAGCTCTAACTCCAGTTCTGCTTGACCAGAAACATGGACTCTTTAATAAGACATCCAGATAAGAGCTAGCCTAGAAAACACCTAGTATCTCACAATCATTCTGCCAGCCTTGGCAGAATCTTTCCAGATTTGGAGACATGTCCATATTTTCAATTATCTAAAATTATTAAAGTATGACTGGTGATTTACCTAAGATTTTGGGTAGAAAATAATAAACTAAGTAACATCCAGGATAAAGCCTAAATATCATTGCATCCTTACAGTGAGCCAGGCTCAAAATCCTGATCTCCTTGCAATTTGTACTGATCTCCACCGGCTTCCCAGGGCCAAGAACTTATTCCATGGTTTCTGTTGCCTTTTGCATAGGGCTCTGCCCAAATAGTCAATGACTTGTATTTTCAGAGTTTAGATATACTTCCTCAGATCCTGCAAGAAGATGCCTACTTTATGCATTTTAACTGAAGATTAGAGCCCTCTAGCCTTGTAATACAGTGTTTCTATCATTAGTACCAGCCATGGTACCAACCCTGCAAGACTTCAGAGATGAGGCTTCTCAGACTTCCTTTGTCTGAAATTTTTTTGACCTGCCTGAGTCTTTGCTTCTTCTGATTTAGCTGAAACAGTAATTTTTCAATGACCAATTGACCATAGTTTATCTTTGGATAGTACAATCATAGTTTTTATTTAGTAATACTAACAAGTAATTTTTCTGTGTAGAATGAGATACTTAGGACTCTAACACCATGATGTAGTGCAGAGAAACACAGGTCTGGTGTGCCAGGAGGGAGGCCATAAGGACTGGGGGGCATGAGATGTGAAGACAATGAAGGCATAGGATGATAAGAGATGGGGCACAAGTTTGACACTGGAGACCCAAAGACCGTGAACAACTGTTATGTCACCAACTGCTAGTGACAGAAATAATGACCTAGAGCTGTATGGAACATGTTTCAGGGGTAACAAAGAGAAATAAATAGTATCTAATATACAAAAAAAGGCAGTTTCCTTTCCTTTCCTTTCC
>VYZX01027389.1:8032-33371 GCA_013401335.1 Brachypteracias leptosomus | reverse complement strand
TTAAAGATCTGCCAGCTCTGCTCTGCTCCTTTATCCCTAAGGACTGCCTCCCAAGGGATCCTGTTGAGCAACTCTCTGAAGAGCTGGAGGTTTGCTTTCCTAAAGTTTAGGGTGCTGACTTTGCTTTTCATCTCTCCTATGCCTCTTAGCACAGTGAAATGAATCAATGCATGGTCACTGCAGCCCAGGCTGCCTCCAATCTTGATGTCCCCAACAAGTTCATTTGCATTGGTCACCACTAAGTCTAAAACCACATCCTCTTGGATAGGGCTGTCTACTACTTGCTTTAAAAAGTTGTCATCCAGGCACTCCAGGAATCTCCTGGATTGCCTACAGCTTGCTGTGCTACTTTTCCAGCAAATGTCAGGGTGGTTAAAGTCCCCCAGCAGGATGAGAGCAGGAGAGAATTTTCTTACAAAGAGCTGGACTATTTCATATCAAAAAAATGGATGGACTGTTCAGTAGATAAGGAATTGGTTAAGTGGTCACATCCAGAGGATATTGGTAGTCCAGATGGAGGTCAGTGACAAGTGACATCTCTCAGGGGTCCATACTGGGACACCAAGCTGAGTGATGTGGTTGACGTGAAGGACAGGGTGCCATCCAGAGGGACCTGGACAAGCTTGAGAAGTAGGCCCATGTGAACCTCATGAGGTTCAGCAAGGTCAAGTGCAAGGTCCTGCACCTGGATCAGGGCAATCCTCAACACCAATACGGGCTGTAGGATGAAGGGGAAAAAGTGGTTATCTCTAGGCCTCAGGTGAATGTAGTCTTACAATCTTATCTAGTTATTTTGCCTATAAATAATTGTTTTTAAAACATAATTTAATGAGGAATTCATGTTTATTTTTGCAAACAGGGGAACAGATATAGAATAGTTTATATAGTGTAATTTTACAGTGATTTAATGGGTGGAAAAATGAAAGACAAGGTGAAGTTCTTTTAGACATCTTATTATGTTAGAGTATAATACTCAGCTTGATTAGTTCCATGGCAGTTCCATTTCTATTCTAAACTAAAACCCTATAATCTCTCCTTGACATATGTATAATACCTCTCTGGCATACCTTCTGAGCTTACAACAATCATCTCTTAAGGGCTGCCTACTTTGGAAATTGTATCCAAATTGTTGTGTTTAAAAACAAAATTGATTGTCCAATGCCTCATTAATTTGTCTAATCCCTTTTAAAATTCATTTATGCTTTCCATCTCCACAACCTCTACTGATGACACGTAAGTCTGTACTGAGGGATAAAAATATTTGTATTCTGGTTTTCTGGCATAGTAAGTGTTTCCTTTAGAATCTCCCACTTTCAAAGTACTTAATTCTTCTTTTATTGATCTGTATCTTATTTGTTTCTCATGCTTTATCTTCATATTCCCTTGCATCATATAATTTCTGTCTGTGCTGGGGAAGCATCATTATCACAGCCCAAAATGTCTGCATCATATTTTCAAATAGCACTGACCAAACCGTAATCATTATCTCTGGCAATTTAGAATTTCCAATGGCAAACAAGTAGCATTAAAATTATGTGGGCTTTGATCTCATTTTCATAACTATTGCATTACTTTACAGATATGGAATTTCTTCTGCTTTCTAACAACCTGGTCAGTAAATGTTGTGTTGTTCAGATGTAACTTTTCAACCAGAAATACTTTTTTTCTCATGGAAATTTTATATGATCAGTAAAATTTGTTACCTCACTATTGCTATTTTTCAGAGTATTCTGAACAAAACAAATAACAGCACAGATACCTGAGGCTGGCTGTCACTCTTCATTGATGAAATAACAGTTTATTTTCATAATTTATTTTCTCTCTCTCAACCATTACTTAATGCATGAGAGGATTTTTTCCTTCTATTTTGAGACAGCTTAATTTCTTTAAAAGCCTATTATAAAAGATCTCTTGAAAGCTTTTGAAAATCCAAGTACACTAAATCTACATGAATAACCTCATCATGATTCTTGAGTACTTTAGAATAATTCTAATAAATTTGTGAAACATAATTTCCTTCTGAAAGATAGCTCTTTTGTTCACTCCTCCTCATGTTCGTACTTCTTTTTCTTGGTATTTCTCTACTAATTCTACTACAAACTATAATTTCTACATATTTGACATATATTGAGGTTAAATGGACTGATCTGAAATATATTAGAATATCTTTTGATTATTTTTTTCTTAAGATTTCACTTTTTTCCTTTTCTTTTTTTTATCAAGTAACTGAACAGACATTCAGGAGTTTTGTATTGCAGTTCCTTCAGAATTCAGGGGCAACTGTTTTTCAATGCCATTAGGAAATGTCATTAAAAATACTGTTCAGATGGTAACTATGGAAGAGTCAATGATGGGTCCTATTTTCAGAGAAGTGATGCTCTCTGATCTCCAGAAGGTATAGAAACTTTTTTCCTCATTGCAGTGTTTGTTTGTGTCTATTTGAGAACATCACAGTGGAGCTGGCTTTATTCATGAACCCATTAATCTCATTCATTCAAAATGAAAGGCATCTGGGATAAATCCAATCATAACAGACTGGACCTCAGGCTGCCGTCACTCCTCTTGATATTACCCTGACATGTATATGGGGAGGAGTGTGAGAAGGTAGGATCCTTCACTCTCAAGAAGAAAAAAGACTTTTCTACTGAATAATCATGAAATTTTGAATTAATTACAAAGAGAGAAGTATAGTTTTACCAAGACTCATTACCCTGAGGAAATCAGAACGTTAGGCAATGATCAAATAGTTCAAACCAGAGTTCCAACCAGAGTACATTTACAAGAAGTTCCTGTCAACTAAATTTCCAGTGTTCCTCACCAGCTTGCCAACTCCAGCAAAACTGAGGCTTCCAAGTCAGCCAGTCAGATAGGCTATTCCCATGAAGCCTATATAAATTATACACCCATTGTTGATGTTTCCAGGGCTTGTACTTCTGAAAGCTAGGAACTGTTATGTCCCAACTGTCAGGATTGCTAGGACTACCACATCCATGTTTCCAAAGCTAGTAAGCAAGCAGCCTGACACAGTCATCATCCGGTAATGCTAGATTTCAACATTTTGCTTTTTTTTTCAATTTCTAATGAGAAAAAACCCTAAATATAAAAATACTGAATTGTTTTACCAATCAAAAATTCTCATTTCCTGGAGGAGTCTCATAACTTTTAAATAAAGTGAGGTCAGAATTACATTCATAATCTACGATGCACTTGGGGCTTTTCTTCTTGTAGAAGCAAATTTCTGTATCTCTGTGAGGAAAGTAGAAATACACAAAACAGAAGGAAGATGTGAATATGAAGATATAAAAAAAAAGTAAGAGGCATACATTACCAGAATAATTCCTAGCTTCAGAAGATTTTTAATACATCTTCTTGATTTCACTGTAATCTCTACAGACTTCATAGATCTCCACAGGCATGTCTCAGGTTTTCTTCCTCTCAGATCTTCTTAGAGAGTTCATGTGAGCCTTTAAAATAAACGTTCATAAGAGGGATTGTGTAATACAGTACTTCATTTTTTTCAATCTCCCAATATCTCAAAGGAAAACTAAATTAATCTCTTTTGCCTATCTGCAGCAATGTTTTGAGAATATCTTGTTGGTACTCTACCACTGTGCTGTTGTATAAATAAATTACCATAATATCAGAAGGTAGGAAAGAAGAAAGCAGATGGTAAGGTGAGAAATAGTAAGTCACAGTAAAATACCATACAAATTCATAAAGCTTTTGCCCAACTTTTCTCTTTTTTCAGTTTTAGAGATTTCTGTATTGCAGCAGAACATCTACATGTTTACACAATCAAGTGTTTAAATTTAAAAAAACTCCAAACAGTCTGTATCTCACAGCAACTATGCCATGCTGGCAGTAAGTGTAACGTGGTCTGCAATGCTCAATATTCTACACGGTCTTTCATGTGGCTGTTGCTCAGGAATGATGTTACCTTCATTCCTGGAGGAATTCCTACATGTCACTTGGACCTTCCTACCCCTTTGACTGACTGCTAACTGGTATTTAAGATGGAAGCTAACAGAGAGATGCAAAGGAAGAGAAAGTATCCTTGAGAAAGATCATGGGATTGGACTTCTTAGTAATCAAGTATGTTTTCCTATCTGTTACAGGCAGCCATGAATTATGACAGTTTTCAGGCTAAAGGAGCAAACACTTAGTTCTCTGTGTGTCATCACAATCTTCCTCCTCTTCCTCTGTGTTAAGAAAAGAAAAAAGGTGTATTTGGAAGATGTGCTGCATAAGATTAATGACTATCCTACTTTTCTTGCACAGCACAAGCTTTAAATCTCTCCATGTATTCATTGATGATATTCCGTACTGAAATGGTTATTTCAAGATAGGTTTAACTCTTAAAATATTAACCTGTCAACCTGTTTGAGGCCTCTACCAAATTCCTACTTAAAAGAGATGTCGTGGATTTTTTTTTCATCTTTGTGCTTCATCTAGAAAGCTGACACTTTAAAATCCCTTTGTTATGACATAGTGAATTATCAGAACAGATGAACACTCAGTGAATGTCCTGTTCTTGACTAAATCAGAAAGAGGAAACATTTCTGTGATTGTATTTTCTAAACAAGACTAAATGTCGAGAAAAGTCAATAAGAATCATCAGCCCCAGGGTCCTGATAAAACAGGGAACATCATCAGGTAAATAGATATAAAGGGTAAGAACATCACATAAATTTTTGTGTACATTGATCAAGCTCTGACTACAAAAAAATTAAGTTGTCTCTTCTCCTGTTTCTTCAAAAGCTTGCCACTGTGATCAGAAAAACCCTTTAAATTAACATCCCAAATCATGGACTATTTATAGCCAGTTGTTGTGTCAGAGGGCCTATAACTTTTACCTGAAATAGGCAAATAAATGTTAAATGAGATCAGATCCAGAACTGCTCCGAAGTGTTCTGCATGTAACTTTCCTGGAGCTTTTAATATAGATATTTTCAATAGAATTCTCTTTTGTTTCTTACTTACTTCACTTTTAGCAATTTCATAATTCCAGCATCAATCTTTTCTTCCCTAACTTCATATACAATCTCATGTGTGAAAACACTTTTTTTTCATAATTCTGATTAGGTAAGGCCTGCTGCATTCCTATTGCTCAGAAAATGTTATTTATGAAAGCTATAAGTTTAATTTAGCACTTTCAAACTTTGGTAAACTTAAACCTAATTTTTACTTTTTAATTAATTAAAGTTAAAAAAATCTTTGGACAGTTAGGAGTTCAGATTACTATTCATTGCAGATGACAATCACATACAAATGTCATACTGAAATCCCATTGCCCACGACTTTTGATTTTGTATACTATGTTTTTTAGGGATCTGATGTCCTGGGTTTGGATAGGATAGGGTTAATGTTCACAATCAGCTGTGAGAGGCTGCAGCTGGGAGGGGCCACAGCCAGAATAAACAACCAAACCAATCAATGGGATAATCATACTGACTACTATGCAGGGGGAGGGCTGGCCAGGGAAGGGACCCTGTTTTGAGCATGTAGCTTCAGTGTGCAGCCAGAGCAGGGACAGTGCATCCTGGGCACAGCTAGAGCCTCACGGTTTATATCACTGACTTTATATATTATTTCATTAATATTATTGTTATTACTGTTGGTTCTTCTCTCTTTGTGTTGTTTCATGACACTGTCCTGATCTCAACCCACAGGGTTTCACCTTTTTCTCTCCCCATTCTCCACTCACAACAGAAGGGGATGGGTGGAAGCAGTGGGCACGGCAGCTTCATGTTGTTTAGTTGCCAGCTGAAGTTAAACCACGACAGCTGGGCAGTCATTTAAATGGTGATGATTCCAATAGTCTAGTCAGCTTTATTTGTCTGAGGCTAGGATAAGGAGAGGAACATGATAGTCCTCGAATTTTCAATGCTGAATAAGTAATACATGGCAGTGATGGTGCAGCATAAATATGTAGCTTGGTGTCGCCTACAAACTTGCTTAAGGTGTGAAGTGCTGGGGCCTGGGCTGTGGGCCCTGAGTTGGAATTGACCTATGGAGGAGTCACAACCCAGCAACATGTTTTGTCCCCCAAGGCCCCAGAGGCAGAACCTGGCCCACATGTGTGAGGCCCCGCCTTCCCCCAGGTGATCGCATTTGGGGTGGTGGGCAAGGCTAGAGCTATATTAACCAGGAACCAAGCAGTTTGAGATAAGTAACAAGGGGCTGATCAGTTTGAAGAGAGTTCCTACTGGGGGCAACTTGCTGAGCTCTCTCAGTAGTATGTTCTGTTTTGGCTGATTTGAGATGGAGAAGAGCAAACAGATAAGAATAAAAGATGAGAAGATGAAGGTATGCTGAGGGGATGTTGCTGAGTTTGGTGTTGGCCTGAGGAAGAGAGATAGCAGCACAGGGTGCACTCAATCCCACTGTCCAGAATTCCACAAAACTGGTCCCAGTACCGATCCTTGAGGAATACCACTTGTCATTGGTCACCATTTGCACATCGAACCATTGACCGCGACTCTTTGAGTGTGATCATTCAGCTAATTCCTTAACCATGAGTGGTCCATCTGTCAAATCCATGTCTGTCCTATTTAGAGACCACGATGTTGTGCAGGACAGTGTTGAATGATTTGAACAGTTCTAGATAGATGATGTCAATTGCTCTTCNCCTGGAGCTTTTAATATAGATATTTTCAATAGAATTCTCTTTTGTTTCTTACTTACTTCACTTTTAGCAATTTCATAATTCCAGCATCAATCTTTTCTTCCCTAACTTCATATACAATCTCATGTGTGAAAACACTTTTTTTTCATAATTCTGATTAGGTAAGGCCTGCTGCATTCCTATTGCTCAGAAAATGTTATTTATGAAAGCTATAAGTTTAATTTAGCACTTTCAAACTTTGGTAAACTTAAACCTAATTTTTACTTTTTAATTAATTAAAGTTAAAAAAATCTTTGGACAGTTAGGAGTTCAGATTACTATTCATTGCAGATGACAATCACATACAAATGTCATACTGAAATCCCATTGCCCACGACTTTTGATTTTGTATACTATGTTTTTTAGGGATCTGATGTCCTGGGTTTGGATAGGATAGGGTTAATGTTCACAATCAGCTGTGAGAGGCTGCAGCTGGGAGGGGCCACAGCCAGAATAAACAACCAAACCAATCAATGGGATAATCATACTGACTACTATGCAGGGGGAGGGCTGGCCAGGGAAGGGACCCTGTTTTGAGCATGTAGCTTCAGTGTGCAGCCAGAGCAGGGACAGTGCATCCTGGGCACAGCTAGAGCCTCACGGTTTATATCACTGACTTTATATATTATTTCATTAATATTATTGTTATTACTGTTGGTTCTTCTCTCTTTGTGTTGTTTCATGACACTGTCCTGATCTCAACCCACAGGGTTTCACCTTTTTCTCTCCCCATTCTCCACTCACAACAGAAGGGGATGGGTGGAAGCAGTGGGCACGGCAGCTTCATGTTGTTTAGTTGCCAGCTGAAGTTAAACCACGACAGCTGGGCAGTCATTTAAATGGTGATGATTCCAATAGTCTAGTCAGCTTTATTTGTCTGAGGCTAGGATAAGGAGAGGAACATGATAGTCCTCGAATTTTCAATGCTGAATAAGTAATACATGGCAGTGATGGTGCAGCATAAATATGTAGCTTGGTGTCGCCTACAAACTTGCTTAAGGTGTGAAGTGCTGGGGCCTGGGCTGTGGGCCCTGAGTTGGAATTGACCTATGGAGGAGTCACAACCCAGCAACATGTTTTGTCCCCCAAGGCCCCAGAGGCAGAACCTGGCCCACATGTGTGAGGCCCCGCCTTCCCCCAGGTGATCGCATTTGGGGTGGTGGGCAAGGCTAGAGCTATATTAACCAGGAACCAAGCAGTTTGAGATAAGTAACAAGGGGCTGATCAGTTTGAAGAGAGTTCCTACTGGGGGCAACTTGCTGAGCTCTCTCAGTAGTATGTTCTGTTTTGGCTGATTTGAGATGGAGAAGAGCAAACAGATAAGAATAAAAGATGAGAAGATGAAGGTATGCTGAGGGGATGTTGCTGAGTTTGGTGTTGGCCTGAGGAAGAGAGATAGCAGCACAGGGTGCACTCAATCCCACTGTCCAGAATTCCACAAAACTGGTCCCAGTACCGATCCTTGAGGAATACCACTTGTCATTGGTCACCATTTGCACATCGAACCATTGACCGCGACTCTTTGAGTGTGATCATTCAGCTAATTCCTTAACCATGAGTGGTCCATCTGTCAAATCCATGTCTGTCCTATTTAGAGACCACGATGTTGTGCAGGACAGTGTTGAATGATTTGAACAGTTCTAGATAGATGATGTCAATTGCTCTTCCCTTATTCACTGATGCAGTAACTCCATTGTAATAGGCCACAAAATTTGTCAGTCTGTTACAAAAAAAATGTTTTGATTACAGACCTATCAAACCAGAACAAGTTATTTCCTTTTCCTCCTTTCTTTATAAATGATATTCTCAAAATAATATTTATTAACTTTTCATGTTAGTCCCAGTGGAATTCCTTTATTTTGTCTTAGATAAAAACAATGATATAAGATGATGCATGACCAGGAATATGATGCTGTCAATAAGAAGCATTAATTAACAAATTAACTTGACACAATTTATTTCTCTCCCTCGTGAGAGAAGAGTTTTTCTATCTGGCTGGAAAGCAGGCTAAGTAAAGAGAATCATTCATATATTGGTACCCTAAATACTGCAGCCTTAATGAACTTCCTCTTGGGTTTCTTTCTCCAGGGTAGATATAAATTGTTTTCTTAAACTGGCTCACCCGTCCGCAATCCACAGTCTGACAACATTATTTGCTTCTGCTTTTCATGATGTCTTAGTAACTGCAACAATATTGTACCCCCTCATGGCCTTCACTCACATCTAAACCAAACCCATTTTGATACGATGGAATAATTTGTGTTTAGTTACATTTCCTCAGGACAGATGTATAGTAGAGTATATTAGATGGTCTGTCCTCTGTACTGAGTGTTTTTCCATTTTAAATAAATACTGGAAATGCCTAACTCTCCTGTTTTGACCTGGATCTCTCATTATGGTTAAGTGTATGTGTGTTTCATAATGGGAAAAAAGCATATAAACAAATACAGAAAATAACACAGTTAAGAATATAGCTCATTTTCCTACATGCCTTATGGTTCTCGTTTGCAGGAAGCATTTCTTTTGAAGAAACAGGAATACCTTGAAGAAACCATGCAAAATCCATTTCTTAAAGTATTACTTAAGTGCCAGTATTCTTTTTTTTTCCACAATAAGAATCTCAAAATTACACTACACTGTAAAATTAACAGAAGACTTCCCACCTTCTCTCCTTAAAGAGTGCATTTCCTTTTCTCTCTCTCTGTTTTATTTCTCTTTCACTTAGCTTTTCAATATTTTTTTGAAAAAGTCTTGTCTTGGGTAAAATTAGTGAATGACACTGTAATGCTTGTCTTTCAGGAGCTTCTTTAGTCATTGGAAAAAGCCTCTACCACACAACAATAAATCCCATTACAAAACAGACATTGTAAGACGTTTAAGGTAAATGGGATGAACTGCCCTCTGGAGACACCTATTTATTGCCAGTTTTGAAGAAGTCCTAGATAGCTAACTTAGCCTAGGCACCAGTTTGTTCTCAGCTAAAGGGAGATGACATGAATCTCAGCAGAAAAGTTATTTTCTAGTATTTTCTCTATCCTAAAATAAGAAATACGTCTCTGATGCTGAATATAAGATTATTTTTTTAAATTAGTAATGAATAACTAATTTTGTTTGACACAAGGAAAAGAATATTTGATCTTACAATTCAAAGAATATCACAAAATATTACACAGAAATAGATTATTTAGAAAAATACTAAAGAGAGCAGGATGCAAGAAGTTCCTGTTTCTAAAATGCCACAGTGCTTTGCCACTTTTTCTTTTTAATATCTAAATAATCATTAAATATGACAATGAGGAAGAATATGGCTGTTGGATGACAGTGGAACTGTCAATGTCAGAACCAACAATGATGAAAATTATTTTATAACTGTCACTTAATAAATTGATACATTTCCACAGATTAATCCTATGCTTTGTGTCTCCATATTTCCTTGTTTACTTCTGATTTTCTCTTGAGTCTAACTGTAAGAACCATGAACTATGCCAGAAATTCAAACAATATAGCTCTGAAGCAGATAAGGTTGCAAAGGATCAATAAAAGATTTAAACACTAATAATGTGAAAATTAAAGCAAGCTAGTAAATACATTAATTTATACCTTAAAGACAGAAAGGATATCTATCTTTCTCCCTGTATAATTAGTCTCACCAAGGGAAGATCAAATAATTTGTTCCTACCTGGAAGATGCTGAGCCTTTTTAATTACTGCATGTAGTAACTGGAAAGTCGCTAATGAAAATTTGAAGCAATATGAAGCCAGAATTAGAAAATATATTTTATGATATACAAAAACAGTTTAAAATATTCAGATCCTCTTGAAAATTTCTGTATAGAGCCAGGTGTTTTATTTTATTTTATTTTTTTAAATTATTTTTTCACTCCAAAATGCTTCTTCTAGCTTTTCTGTAAATGTGTATGTTGCCATGATATGATATCTATCGTGATATGTTTTAACAAGATAGTAGTAAATAATCATCACCATCTTCAAAGCCAAGAACTGTGTTTTTTTTGCTTCAGAATGTAGTGTATTTTGTGTCTATAATAGCAACTTGACTCAGTAAAGCTTGATCATCAAAGTAAAATAGTATCCATTTATGCAGCCCTAATGGCTGTCAGGTGATGAGCCAAGATGAAAAGTTCATTCTCTAACAGCTTTCCCATGTATCACAGCCTTGCCAGCTATGTAAGCAGCATGCCACTGCTGTATTTACTGTAATCAAATTTCTCTACAGCAGCAAGTTGTTAGGGCTATTAAATGTCTCAACTGGAAACCTCCCATATGGCTAAATTGAAAGGTGGCAGCTAAACAGGCTGAATGAACATGTGCTTATTTAAGTAGTATGCCCTAAATGCTTCCATCATCAAATACAGAGTTTTCAAGATCACTTGTTTACTGAAATTTATTTTGAGCAACCACCAGATTTCTCTAAAGGTTTATGTCATTAGCTGGTTTCTCCTTATGGTGAATACTGCAAAAATGTCACTGCACCAGAAGTCAAGATGTTCAGGTTCAAGTGATCTTCAGTTGGGTCACAGACCCAATTATGCCCTGAAGTCCAAAGTTGAGCTTCCTTTTCACAAGCAACGTTGCTTCACTAAATAGCACTGTACTGAATTTGCCCTCATCTGATATAACTTAATGGAAAGAACAGATGCCCTAATCATCCATTTCTTAAAAATGAAATGGAAGCAGTATATGATTTGCTTAAATGTCTTTATGTAAGGAAAAAAGATATGTTGTCTATGATTTCTTCAGTTTTGAACTCTGCATTTGCAAGTTCTTATAACCTGGTCTTTAAGAACAGAGAGAGAATTTTATTTTTAAAATTCATTTTTGTATTTCGCAATATTATTGAATTTACATGTATCTTTATAAAGATTATCACTAGTTGTAGTTGGATTTTTTTTTAATACATTTCAAACAATCTGCAAAGTAATATTTCAAAAAATTAAAAACAGCTATGAATTTTAAGAATCTTTCCAGGTTTAGGAAAAATAGTCTAATTACAAACATGCCTCACCATAAACAGGTAAATTCTTCCATATATATTAATTCAGTGTAATGGTTCAGAACCTGTATTTTGACTGTAGCATGAAATGAAACACAAAACCTCAAAAGCTTGGGATATTTTGTAGGGAATAAATTGGCGAAATAAAACTTGAGATGTGTCATATGACTGTTGCTGACACACAATGTCCTAAGAAAACTGATTGTAAAAGATCTTTCCGAAATCTAAAATTGTCTTTCTACAATTGAAGTATACACCAATTGAAATTTTCAATACATCTACTTAAAGGCAAGCAAGTAGGTTTATTTGTTTATTACTATAAGTGTTCCATCTGACAGCTGTTTTGAACAGATTTCATAAAACTTTAAATTTGTATTCACAACTTCATGGTCCATTTAAGGAAAAGGATTGCTATTGCCCTTTTCTAACATCCTGAAATGGATCTCTTGCCGCCTTTTCTCTCTTTCTTTTCTTGGCGTGGGACATGAGGTTAAAAACTGGTTCTCATGCATAGGCTAGCTTGCGTCAAGTTCTCTAATGTGTTGACAATACCCTCTGTTTGGAGCTGTGATGTTTCTTTCTTTCTAATGATTGTGCAGTTTCAGTTTTAGTTTTGATAATGGTGCATTAAAATCATTAACTCTTGTTTGCTGTTAATTATAACACTCCTTTTACTGATGATCTTTGCTTTTAAATTTGACCTTTTCTTGCTGTCTGCTAAAATTTCGAGAATTGTGACAAATTCACAACAGCTATTTAAGCATCAGCAGTAGACTCTGGAGAGTTAGTTTTAATCTGCACGAAGCTTTTAGCTTTTTTTTTTTTCTCTAGTATTTTATCTACTTCTGTTTGAATATATTTGTGTGATGGTGGACTGAAGATCTTTGTCATTACTTTAGAGTAATTAAACTGACGTAGTTTAGGGTTTGTTTCTATTTTTTTGAAAAAAAAAAAAAAAAAGAAAAAACACATTTCAAAACCCTAATTAAGGGTAAGACTAAACCTCTGTACCTTCTCAAAGTGTTTTACTCAGCAATAGGATATTTTAATTTGAACAAATCATAGATACAAAAGGTGAAGATTTGCCTTTTTGAAGTAAATAGATAATTTCCACTGACCTTGCTGAGGCCAAGATTTCATTTCCAGACTAGCTTGTGGAAATTTGTGAATAAAAAAAAAACGTCTAAATTGACAACTAATATTACTCAGAATGAATAATTCAACCAAATCTGTTGAAGAAGATTGTCCAGGAAAGATTTACACTATTAATTTTAAAAGAAAGAAATTGAAAATTATAATAAATGAGGTAGTGACTTTTCTGAGCTATAGCTGTATAAAAAATATTTCCCTCTGGATAGAGGTGTTACTTTTATTGTGTTATAATAGTCTTCAATCCTGAGCTTTAGGCGTTTTATCAGGATCTCAGTAAATGGTCTACCTTTAGGACAATATTTTATCATTATTGCCCTTAAAACTAGTTACTATTTATATGACAGAGCATTTGTAGTTTTGATGGTTTGGCTCATTGGACATAGTCATGCTACTGAACAGCCAGTGGTGACAAAACCAGTTTCTTACATCAAAATACTAAAACAAAAAACTATTTTAAATGTAAGAAATTGAATGTTTGCCATGAATATTAAAGCAGCTTGGCATGCTGGTCTTTGAAACCCTAGAATATCTCATATTTCTATATTTAATTTGGAGAACAGACAATGGAAAAGACATGCAATGGAGAAAATTCGTAAGTTATATTAATTTTGGTTCCTCAAAGAAAGAAGGTAGATAGGAAATGCACATGCTAAGTAAATAAAACCAAAGAAACAAATCGTGATATTTGCTACTCTCCAGATCAACTTATGGTAGAGGTATAGTATCAAGAATGGTAGAGGGACCTCTGGTCCTAAGGGCTCTCTTTTGTCATTAGTGAAAATAGGAATGGAAGGAGTGTGGACTTGCTGAAGTGGGATCAGAATATTGTTTTAGCTTAAGGGGCCCAGAAAGGAAAAAAGTAGGAACATTTGAGAAATCTCGAGATCACTTTTTCTATAGTGAAAGTCATGAGAGAAGGTGTTTTGACACTGAGAGAGATACACCATAGTAGTGCTATGGAGGCTACCAAGGAGGAGAAGGATCTTGAGAGCATTTCAACTTCCTCTGAAGAGGTGACCATCTTCTATCAACTGTAGGAAGTCTTGGGAGCTGACATCCTGAGTCAGCTGAAAGCGACATGAATTCCCTGTAAATGTTTAATGGTGTGGTCCAAAGAGAAGCAGTGGAAGTTCTTTACTCTGTCTTACTAAAGGCAACATCACTGATTTTCAAACTGGAAATACCTCTGTCATATAAAACCTTGTTTCTCCACTGCTTATTGCTGTGAATTATTGATATTATTTGTCACACATTATCAAAGCCAATATCACACAGCTGGGCCTGGGCAAGATGAGCATTGTGCTTGCAGAGGAAGCAACAGTGCATAATGTGCATTTGAATCCAGGAACAGACAAGCTCACCTCTTTATAGAAAGTTCTTACTCTTGATGCTTTATTTCTTTTGTTGAAGTGAATATTTGTAAGCTCAAGGAACAAACTAAATAAATATCCTGCTACTTTTTTTGATAATGTGCACTTGAAGATTCTGTTGAAGGAAAAATTAAAATACAGTTTAAAATGCACTTTCAAGGAAAATACAAATTTGCTTCTCTAAGGTATAAAACCCCACCTTTACTGTCCAGAACTAGTGTGTACTATCCCTTGATTTATCTGTAGGTTACAACTTCAGTAGTACTTCTGATTCAATTTGTGGGTTTTTTCCTAGTCTTAAAACAGTGTTACCCATATTGCTATGTCCCATTGATTTGCCAAGCCTGTAATTTTTCTTAAATACATAATCATTTATATCATCTGCTGAAAAAGTAAGAAAATTTCCCTCCTGAGCTCCGACATCTGTTGCCATGTTTTTCATGTCTTGGAATCAGTGATACTCTCCTACATGTTTATTCACGCATTTCAAAGGATCACCAATATGGCAGTTACTCTACACTTTGGTGTTTAGTGGCATTGGAAAGAGCATTTGCCATTGACACATCCTATGCAATGTACTGTAAACAGACCATTAAGTAAAGCTCATTTTAATGAAGAGCCTTTTTAAGACAGCTTAAGGGAGAAATAGTGGATCTAATTCCATTTATGAACAACACAACTAAAAACAACTGCTATTATCACTGTAATTTTATTTTTCCACTGCCAAATTAAAGGTCAGACTAGGGCAGGAATATATTTATATGATGTTATTTAATAGACCTGTAGTTTGTTGATTGAAGTTTCTGGCACACATCTCTGTGTTAATACTTATAGTGACAACACACTGGTAAATGCAATATAGGTACAAGAAAAAGAACTGTGTCTATTTGTATATCAGATGTGGTCAGGATCTCAGTCCTGCTTATACTAATTTCATTTCCACCAGTACTGTAGTATCCAAGGAAGATTAAAAATGCAAGGAGATATTTCTGCTAATCTGTTTTGTTGTTTTCTTTCCATCTCCATTTTTTTCTTTTTTTTTTTTTTTCCCCCCCAGCTTTTGGCATATAACATAAAATTTTCAGAACTGCCTGAGGACCAAATTAAAAAAAGGACTCTGCAGATTCCTACAATGAAGCGTGTGATCCTGAAAACCCTGTACAACCTCCATAGTTAGATGATTATTCAAATGTAAAGTTTTCTGGGTGCTAGAAATATATACCCAGAAGTTCCTAAATCCTCACATGGTTAAGTTCAGTGCCTGAATTTTTTGTGGATAGAGAAATTAGGTTTTCCTCTGCCCAAATCTCACTGGAGTTGGCTCTGGGAAATCATCTCAGAGTATGCATAATACAAGAAACAGAATTGATGTCTTATCAAACTGCCTTAGTATTTGCCACTCTTCTTGGAAGTACTGGTGGAAAAGAAATAACCCTTCAGTTTTTATATCCTGACCAGAAATTTCAACAGGCAGCTTTGTCCCCTGTTGTCACTGAAAGACTTTATATTTCCATATCTTAGCTTAGTGAAGCAGACTTATGCCACCGGATAACGCACCAGGTGCGGAGATCACCTTATCTGCTTTGTAGAAGCCTTGCCACAATTCAAAGTTAGATTCATTTGGCCAGAGAGAGGGAATAAAAGAATCTAGCTAGCAGTTACTGTGAGTGAGAATCCTTGCTTCCAAGGACCGTTTAGCATTTTAGATTTCCTGGCCTCCCTGTTGATTTCTCTGAAGAAACAAGCTTCTTTTTGCTTTCTGTTAACCACCAAAGTGACAACTTTTTTTAAAAAAATGTTAATGACTAGGGACTTCTGAGTGCTTACTTCTACACTGTGAACTATAACATAGGTATTTCTTTCACCATACTATCCCTTATCAAAGAAAATGTTATTATATTGAATGCAATAATAATGATCATTATTTATCAGGTATATAATAAATGTATAATAAAGTATTTGGTCTTTTTTTGAATCTTAGTGACCATTTCTTTTAGATCATTTAGGCTATCTTTCCTCTCTTGTTTTGTGGTATTGTCCTGCTAATGGCACAAAACCATCACAGAGTGAAACCCAGACTGCTCGATGCTGAAGAGGCAGCTGCAGGGGTCCTAACCATTCCTTTTCAAGAAGATGAGCAAGCAACCAAATTACTCATCTTCATCACAGAATTGGAAATGTCTACTGCCTGAGTGTGTTGGCTCCAGGTGGAAAGGAAGAAGAGACTGATATGTTGGGGTGGGGGTGTGGGGGGAGGGGGCAATATGGAAACCAACTACATCTAGCAGTGTATAAATCATATAAATTAAATTTGTGCTAGCAATAAGCTTTTGAGCAAAACTCACTTGAGTTGTGGTGATAGGAGATGTCTTGTCCTAACAGATCTGCTCTTACAGCTGAGTCACTACTGAGGCCTTTAAAATATTGAAGAGATTATTCACACAGGTATGTTATTTCACTTCAGTAAAGCCCAGAGAACTATGTTTGACAGCTGAAAGCGATGACTCAATGGTTTATATAATTCCTTAGTGGCCTGAATAAAGGGATGGGACCTCCTTTGCCAAAGTTGGTATAAAACTTGTCCTTTATATATTTTTATTTTTTTTAATATTCAAAGCTGTATTTATTTTCTAACAATGAATGAGAGGTAAAATGTTTTCCAAAGCAGCAAGTGATGTTCAGTGGAAACGTTTTGATAGGCAGAAGCTTTGATTCCAAAGAAAACATCTATTCTTTAATACTGCCCATGTAAGTGGGGGGTGTCCATTATTGATGATGAAGTACAGCAAGAAGTTTCTATCCTGTGTGCAATCATTGTAAATAATAATAAAAAACAACTACTCTAAGATAAAAGACATGCTGCATTTGTACTGTTTGATAGCAGATTTTAGCATGAGCCCCTTGGGATTAGCATGAGCAAGACCAGTATAAGATTACTGCTGAGATTTGACTGCTCAACGGCTTCGATACAGCAGGGAACCAATCTGAGGGGAAAAAAATATTTTAACAAAAACAAACAAACAAAAAAAGCAATGAAGTCAGGGATTATGAAAATGAAATTTACAAAGTAATTTCTCATACAGTTCACCCAGTGTCACTCTTTCCCTTGAGTGTCAAGCAATGTTATAAAGGGTGTTGCTATAACGACACTAATTAATTATGGTGTTATGTCATGTATGGCAGTAAAAAACAAAGCCACAGTAGTCCTATTTTATGTCATAGCCAATAGTGTAAGATTAGAGATATATGATATTGAGATCAAACGTAGTGTAGAAAATACTGAGAAAGGCCAACTGATGTTAAGGCAATACATACATGAATGAGGCTCAAAAATACTAACACTTTTCACACTGTATAGTAGAAAGTAAATCAAAACTGTGAAATTTGTGCAAAGTAGCAAACCTATTGCAGAACTGTCTCACTTCAGAAATCATGTTTGTCAGACCTAGACTTGTGCTGAATCTAAGTCAGAGGTTTAGGTGCACCAGGAATTCTGAGGTGACTCTGAAATCTACCTTGTGATCTCTATAAGCTTGAAACAACTAATATGAATTATTACACATCAGTGAAAAAATACTGACAATAGCATTAGCAGAGGCTTTGATAAGACTTGGCTATGCTATGATATTACTGTATCTATGAAGAGGAATGATTCCTTAAGGAAAGTTGATGTTCCTTTTCTGTGACTCTTGATAATGTTCATTTTGTTTTGTTTTGTTTTTCTGAAAAACTTCTGATAGAAGAGCTTCAATTTAGAGAAATATTGCTTATTACAAGGATTAATGTTTGTTGAAGAAATGGTAAATTTTAGAATTAGTCAAAAAGACTCCACATTTCAAGGAGAGATGATTGACACCAATGTGTCCACTTTAAAAAGTCCAGAACTGTCCAGAAAATATTTACATGCCTGTGGCCTGAGTACTGAAAGGTAGAGAAGGATTATGTGAAAACTGCTATGCCAAATTGATAAAATATATTTGAAAAAGTCTAGTATCTCCCTCTTATGGACACTTTAAAGATTAATTTTTATTTCTTCTTTAGGATGAACGTCTAGGTTGATCTTCCCAAATATAGGAAACTAAATTTTCACTTGTTGAAGTGCTGGGGCCTGGGCTGTGGGCCCTGAGTTGGAATTGACCCATGGAGGAGTCACAACCCAGCAACATGTTTTGTTCCCCAAGTGGTTCCCCAAGGCCTCAGAGGCAGAACCTGGCCCACCTATGTGAGTCCCTGCCTTCCCTCAGATGATCGTGTTTGGGGTGATGGGCAAGGCTAGAGCTATATTAACCAGGAACCAAGCAGTTTGAGATAAGTAACAAGGGGCTGATCAGTTTGAAGAGAGTTCCTGTTGGGGGCAACTTGTTGAGCTCTCTCAGTAGTATGTTCTATTTTGGCTGATTCAAGGTGGAGAAGAACAAACAAATTAAAAATAAAAGATGATGGAGAAGAGCAAACAGTTAAAGAATAAAAGATGAAGGATGCTGAGGGGATGTTGCTGAGTTTGGTGTTGGCTTGAGGAAGAAGAGATCTAGCAGCACACTTGTTCAATGTAAGAAAAGATGTATTCTATTCTAAGTCATTTTTATTGATAGCATGAGTCATAGTTGCTCTGAAACATAAATAAAAAAGACACCCATAAGCTTGTTTGCCTATTTCCTGCAATCTCATTAGATAGTCTTAGGTACATTTTCAGATGCAACCTTTGCAGTGTTACAGCCCAAGTTCCTCTTACACTAGTGTGAATGAAAAAAGTTAATTAAAATTGATTATCCAAAAATAAGGCAGAAGCCTGTAGAACAGCAGTCTCAGTTTCAGTATTTTTTTTGTTTCTGATTGGACATTATTATGGTCTTGAACCTTTTTTGCAAGTGAGGCATACCTCATAACTTTGATCAATGCTAGCTTTGAATCATTTTGTAAGCTCTTACCATTGAAAAAGCAAAAAAAGGCTATTGGGTGTAGAAAGACACTGGCTAAATGGAAATAAAACCTCTGAGGAAATCTAGAGTAGATGTCCAATAGGTTACAAAACCTGTAGTTTGTTGTCATTGAAATTTCCTGCAATTAATCATGTTTTTCATTAAAGTGGCATCTTCCAGTCTTTGTAATAAAATACACCAGACCTGTAAGACAACTATGAGTCTGCATAAGCCTCTGTTAAATCAGCTGCCAATGCTGGTCCAACAGTAAGTTCATCTGAATGATTCTAATAGCTACAGTGATGCTTCAGAATATTCAGAACCATCTTACAAAGAGTAATCATTGGATTTTACATATAGAACCGTTGCTCTTCTCATCATTAATGAAAAAGTACAATGCTTCGTCTTGCCAGGTGGTAAATTTCACGTATGTTTAGACACTTTCTCCAGCTGAGGACTGTCACAGTCACCCACAAACAGTCAGCAGCAGCTATCAAAATAGGGGTTTATTGCAACTAAAATTACCCAGCACCCCTACTGACAAAATACAAGTTCAGATGTCTGTTGGGAATACAACTACTACGCAACTAATTTATAAACCTTAAAGAAAGAACCAAAATGGGCATACTCTTACTCATAAAGGGGAAACTTCTGACACAAGAACACCAAAAGTATCACTCACTAAAGCAGGGTGAGGCTCACTCAATCCACAGAGACGTGCCCAATTCATGGAAGTATCCTTGGATGACATCTCCAAGGGGAGGGCCTGATTGCCAGGCCCACTGCTCTTCGAAGAACCAACTCAACAGGTTTTTAGTCAGGGCTCCATTTATAACCTAGTTGAGCATGCACTTTGGTCATTCTAATTGATTGGAGTGGCAAGCCCAGACAAAATAAGCTAAGGGTCTACACCCAGAGGCACCAGTTAATCACTGTGAGTTGCAGTTTAAGGGCTGAATCTTCAAACCAGTCTGGTATGCCCTGGTTTTGCCCTGTTTTGTCTGTCATGAAGGCTGTACCTGCCACAAGGACACAGCAGACAGACCAGTTTATTATATATTTACATCAGACTTCAGATCCTGAACATCGGAACCATTGACAGATGTAGGAAAAAAATTATATCCTGGGTGATGAAAAAGGCAAGTTTCCAAAGGCCTGCTAGATATGTAAGATTTCAGTTTTGCTATGAGAAAAACCTCTGTGATTCATTAACACATTGGCCAATATCAATGTTGTCAAAATGCTTTAAGTTACTGGAATGCAGCATTCTTCAGCAATATGGTTAGAAACACTGACCAGTGTGTAAAGTACACTGGTTTCCAGTACAGATTTACTTTCTGAGAGCAAATTATGGCACACATTGCTTTTGATGAAAAATACTTTCAGCAAAACTTAAAAAATGAATCAGTTTTCTGGACTTCACAAATGCTTATGACATGCCAAAGACTTTAGTCTTTTGATCACAACACCTGGACTTTTTTTCCAGTGGAGAGGGTATGAAACAAGCTCATGGATATGAGAAATTAATGGTCTTTGTGTTGTCACATGTTATCCAACCTGTGTATCACAGACTCTTTGTTCATTTATTCAAATGACATCTGTCTCAGTACCCACGCTTGGCCATTCTCAGAGTTACGCACACGTTGAATACCAATGTTCAAGGTGGTTTCATCTTCAGCCAAGGAGAAGTAAATGATACCTAATGTATTCCTGTTGCCTAATGTTCCCACTGTTGCCCAGTTTTAAGTGCATTTGAATCATAAGATACCTCAGCTTTTGCTACTCTGAGATGTTATGAATGCTTACAAAAACTTGCTCCCAGTGTTAAAATTGACAGTGAACTCCTGAATAAACTAACTGGCAAAGCATGAAGTAAATATGCTTGTATGTCCCAGATATTCTTATTTGCCACTGATCTTTAAACTTCAGAATATTGTGATCTGGCATGGTGCCTTTAATGCAAACACACCCTATCACAACAAGACAACAGGAAGTAACAGTGCTATGAGGAAAGGGTTTGAGTGTTCTGTTTATTTTTAATTGTCAAAGTTTTTCTGTGTTTTACTTTCCACGCTACCAATGAATCATGATGAACAACTCATGGATTAAAAGCTGTTTTCATAAAAAGAGGAAATAAAGACAACCTGCCCTGCAGCTTGGACAAGAGAAAGCCATGAAGAAGCACTTTGTAGGGAAGTGCCCTCTATGGAGTTTCAGTTGCATCCAGTTGACATTGAACACCGCCAGTGAAACACCTGCCACTTGGCTCCACAAGTCCCACATTCACTAAGGACCTAGATAAGCCTGGATGTAATTTTACAGTATAGGTGCTATTTTTCAATCTGCAATATATCAAATGCCAAGCTGCAAATGGATTTGTTTAATCTGTTTAAATTATCAACATTTTAATTTCTTTCCATGCTCCTGTATAAGGAATTGCTTTATTTTCTGAGAAGTGAATATTCTGGCATGGATTGATGACTCTGCTACAGATGAGTAAGAAGCCCTAGGTGACCCATTTACCCTTCCCCAGTAGGGTACCAGCTGCCAATTGCCCCCACTCTGTGATGGCTTGTCCTTCTTCTCACCTTGTCATCAAGCCAAGACTACACTCTGTAGGAGCACAGGTAAGCATCTGCCTCTCTAATCACTGCCAACAGCTCTCCATTATCAGCTGCCAGAAGTGCTTTGAAGAACTGTGCACAACTTCCTCCAGATGCATATACCAAGCATTTTTATGTCTGCAACAAATTCTTCCTTCGCAACACAGGAAAATCTCAAATGTCAAATCTGTTTCCAAAGTTGTATTTCGGCTCACCATGAAACATAATACATGATAGCGCTCTTTTTTCCCACTTTAGCTGACAGGCATTCCCAGCAGTACTAAGTACACAAACTTCTAAATAATAGAAATATCTTTTCTGATTAGATGATCTGCAGCACAGAATTAAAGAGATAAGGTCAGCGTGCATTGGTCATCTTTAAGAAATTACCAATTTTGCCTTTGATAAATACAGAAGGCTACTTCATTTTTTGACACATCTCCTCATGGACATCCTACAATTTACTTAAGATACTAAGAAAAATACTTAATTATGCAAGCTGCTTTTTCAGTCTGTGATCATAGGGGCTTGTACTCCTTTCCACTTTCAGACACTCCTGTTGACTTTATGCACTTGTAAGGGCTAGTGCCTGGGGACTGCTGTACAAAACAGAATCCCTTGGTGTAAGAAAAAATATTAAAATACATTTCAAGCAGCTGCTACTTTTACAAAACCAAAACAACATGCCCCCATGACAACAACAACAACAAAATTCTCAACTCCCCCAAGAGTCAAACCCCAGAAAACCCAAGTGATCAGAAAGTTTGGGCTGTTTTCTGCTGAAGCTCCTGGCTTCAACCTGATAAGAATTGAGGAATAGATAATTTCTTATTACATCAAAATGAACATGTTCAAATGAAAAAGAATCTCAGGAACAACCTTAGCAATATTTTCGCTGATTTCTTGTTTTCCAGGGAAAAGTCAAACTGAAATAATAATTTAATTATCCTAACCTAACTGTTGTTAGGATTAATCCTTCAAAAGTAATATGAAAATTTTGGGGTGAAGGAGTTGTTAAAAGTACTTGTGGAAGAATATGACCAATATCTTTATTTCCAGGGTAGAAGACTATGACCTAGCTGTCTATCTTATTATATGATGTAAAACATTTTGCTTATTATTTGTTTCTTACAACAAATAATACATCACCAAGACTGACTGCAAAATGTGAAGAGAAAATGTTTTTACCTTTTGAATAAGCTAATAGAATCTTACAGAAGAAGGTTTGATTTTCTGATCTAAACATTTTACTTACTTTTGTTTGTCTACCTGATCAGTTGTAATATCTCATAAGAGTACAGTTGTTAGGTCTTTCAGTTCTGTTTCTTACCAAATAGCAGAACACAGGATCAGTACAGCCTGAATTATTTTGATATTTTGCAGTTCTGCCCAGGAAATTTTCAAGTACTCATTTTGATATACTCAAGACGATTGGTAGCATATGATGAGAAGTTTTGGTGTTGAAATTGCCAACATGAGGTAATAAATATTTTCTTTTTAGGAGTTTGATCGGACCACATTGCAGAATGAGCAGGAAGGTGTTAGGTTTTGGCTTCTTCAATCTCAATTTTGCAAAGATGCAACCTTTGTGAAACACTTGATCCAGACTGTTCCTGCATGTGTGTAGCTGTGCATGCCTGTTTAACTACCCATTTGAAGTATGGAGGCTCTCAGTAATGCACTAACAGAAAATTTCACTCTCAGAGATTGTCAGAGATTTTCATTATTACCAAAGTAAGGATTATAGAACATAGGATCTTTCATTGATTGGTCAACTATTCAGCTTTGTGGGGTGATATCAATGATGAATATGCAAAGAGTTTTACAGTGTGCCAGGCTACAGTGCAATGTAAACATTGAGCATACACAATTTCTTTATCATTTGAAGGAGAAAAGACATACCTTGTGAAATTTGGAAGTGTTGAAAATATGCTTTATGGACTACACAGGATGGTCGAAAGTTTCCTCATGTTTTTTTTTGTTTCCATAGTTTACAGGGACAAAAGGACAGATAATTTTACAAATTTAATCTACTTTAAGCAAAATCCTTGTTTATAACTGTGAATATACAGTTATACTTGTAGCAAATTCAGAATAGTCTTGCAACTTTTTTACTACACTTTTTATATTTTACTTCCTGTTTGCTTAGAAAATGAAAATTATTTTCATTTAGAAAAGCAATTCACCCTAAATTCTTACTGATGCTGAATAAAGGTCTTCTTCTTAGAAATTCTCAAAGCTCTTATCTTTGAGTTTATTTCCTGTACAAATTCATTAGTACGGATAGGTAAGGAGATGTAATGTGTCTGTTAGAGATATTGATAGATGATACATGTTTATCAACTTTTAGCTTTTCTAATGGGAGGAAGTGGAGCTTGAGAACAGCTGGTGTCTCTTAATATTTCTGTATTCCCTTGAGCAACAGATTATTTTTCCCTTACCTCTGTATTTCTAAGAAGAAAGTTTAAGTTGCCATAGTACCTACCCTCTTTAGAACTTTTAATATTGTGTTATTTCTTTTAGTTAAAACCAGCTAGTAATATAGGAATTCAGTATCACAGAATCACAGAACATTAGGGGTTGGAAGAGACCTTGAAAGATCATCTAGTCCAATCCCCCTGCTAGAGCAGGATCACACAGGAACACATCCAGGAGGGTTTTGCATGTCTCCAGAGAAGGAGACTCCACAACCTCTCTGAGCAGCTTGTTCCAGCTCTGTCACCCTCACCGTGAAAAAGTTTTTCGTTATGTTTACCCTAAACCTCCTATGCTCCAGCTTGTACCTATTGCTCCTTGTCCTATCACTGGATGACACAGAGAAGAGCCTGGCTCCGTCGTCTTGACACTTGTCCTTTACATATTTATAGACATTAGTGAGTTCACTCCTCACTCTCCTTTTCTCTGGGCTAAAGAGACCCAGCTCTTTCAGCCTTTCCTCACAAGGGACATGCTCCACTCCCTTCATCATCTTTGTGGCTCTGCACTGGACTATCTCCAGTAGCTCCCTGTCTTTCTTGAACTGAGGTGCCCAGAACTGGATATAGTACTCCAGGTGGGGCCCCACCAGCACAGAGTAGAGGGGGAGAAGAACCTCCCTTGATCTGCTGGCCACGCTCTTCTTAATGCATCCCAGGATGCCATTGGCCTTCTTGGCTGCAAGGACACATTGTTGGCTCATGATCATCCTCTTGTCCACCATGACTCCTACATCTTTTTCCCCAGAGCTGCTTTCCAACAGACCAGCTCCCAACCTGTACTGATACATGGGGTTGTTCTTCCCCAGATGCGGATCTTGTTGAACTTTGTTCAAGACATCTGTTGATGTCCTCGTTGAACTGCATTAAATTTCTCCCCACGCAGCTTTCCAGCCTGTCCGGGTCACACTGGATGGCAGCACAGCCTTCTGGCATGTCAGCCACTCCTCACAGTTTTGTATCGTCAGCAAACTTGCTGAGGGTACACTCTATCCCTTTGTGCAGGTCATTGATGAATATATTGAACAGCACTGGACCCAGGACCGACCCTTGAGGGACACCACTATCCATAGGCTTCCAACTAGACTCTGCTCCACGGACCACAACTCTCTGGGCTCTGTCCTTCAGCCAGTTTCCAATCCATCTC
>VYZX01027388.1:0-21035 GCA_013401335.1 Brachypteracias leptosomus | reverse complement strand
TGAGAAAAAAATAATCCCAATTCTAGACATAATTTGCTGTCTAATTTTTTCAACCTATTTCATATAAGCATAGAGATGCTTCCCTCAAAAAGCATTCACAACATATATTATATAACAGAACTATGGGATATGCATTTCTGAATAAAATTCCAAGATAGAGACAATATTAAGACAGCTTAACAGAAGTCCCATGTTCATCAGTTAACAGAATACAATGAGCAATTTCAGCATTTTGCTTTCATGACAGAGTAAATGATTACCCAAATTTAGTCCTCAGCTATCAAAATCAAAGAATAACTGTACAGACTTAATTTTATACAAATATCTCATGTACTTAATTTAAAAATCTTTCACTGTCTTTTAAAAATTATATTTATTTAAAATTAATCTTAAAATACAGACACAGCCCTCATTTTTGAAGTAGATTAATGACTTCAAATTGTTGTAAACCTATAACAATCATAGCAAGGGCCATAATTGGAAAGACTGCAAAAAGCGCCAGCAATAATTATGTAATCATCAGAATCAGCTTAGTGAGAAATCACAGATAATGTATTCACTATATCTCAGGTTTTGGAAGTCTTTCACGAATTATATTCAAAGACTTTTTTATACATGTTTATTATTTTAGTTACTCATAAGAGTTCCTGAATGATCCAAGCATGCTGAAGATTGTCAGAGGCTTTCTACTGACATAATTTAATTATAAATATACTTATGTAACTTGTTTTACGCCTGATTATTAAGTTTATAATTTACCTGAGCTATTATTCTGGAAAAGCAGTATATTGTCTTATGGTCAAGGTTACTGACACTACACAAGAGAGAAGGAAAGAGAAATTGGAGAGATGAGAGTGACCATATGAGCTATTTACATTATTTCTTCCCTAGAAATAATGTCTTCCTACATCTGAAACAATATGCATGCTGTACTAAGTATGAATCTTACTTTCATACTCTAGGCTCTTTAATTCTGAATATTTTAGTGAAGAAGGAAATTCTAATTTTTGAGCTGGTAAGTGATAAAAGACATGACTACAGATATTGATAAGGAATTTTGGCTGATTAAATGTTAAAAATATTTTAAATTTTCACAACAGTTGAAAGTGAAAGAAAAACCATTTGTGTTTTCAAGTATGGATTGTAGAAAGTTGGGAAGAAATTAACAATAAGAAAAAAGCCAATATATTGCCATTAATGGGCTGAGCTACTTTATGCATGTTAGAGACAACATTCAACTCAGCCAGGCACTGTCATAAAAGTATCAAACTCAAGCATCTTAAAACTGAGACACTATTTTTTAAAAAAATTGTGCTAGATTGTTTACAAAGGGTTATTTACATTTTGTGCTTTTATTTGAAACCAAAGGAAAATGTCAGTTTTCCCTGCAATCTTCCCCCAAGCCCTTAAATGTATTTCAGAATTAGAAACTATTTTTTGACTTTAGGAAAGTTACCAAGGAATTGTTTCAAGTTTTGATCATAAATAAATAATGGAAACATCTGTTAAAAAGTTCACAGGTATCTAAACTGAAGGTTCAACCTGAAACATGACTGTAGAAAAGCAGTGGCACTATAAGAACTCCTGGGTGGCATCACGTCACTACATTTTAAGGAGGGACTGCTATTGGTTCCAACTGTATTCTAAGCTTGGTAGACACTCTAAGTATGCTGTAAATTATATGTAACTGCTGACAGTTCTCATTTAAGAATCTTCTGAAAAACGAAGAAATTAAGTTTTCTGTTTTTCAAAAAGACAACATCTAACATGTAGAATTTGCAAGGGTGATGAAAATGAACACATTTCACTGATAGGGGGTGCAATTTTTAAGTTACATTTTCCATCAAGTAATTTTTAGTGTTATGAAACTACTTATGAGATTATAGTTTTAAAACAGATCATGTTGAGGAAGGTTCTAGCCTTCTTCATGTAGAACAGTATCATACAGCACTGTTTGTCTTTTTTTTTGCAGTAATACAAGATCAATAGCAGAGTAAAGAGCTAGCTATTGTACTAGAATTTGACACTTTATCTGCTGCTCAGATTTAATGTAGAATTACTGAAAATTAATAAGCATGGAGAACTATGTGAGTGGCAATGAGTAAGTTTTTATGAGCAAAAGAAGCAGGAGTCCATGGAGAGAACTTGTTTTCTCCTGACTAAGTCACAGTACTTGCCCTCAAGCGTTGGCTCTTTAATAAGAAATTTTGGAAGATTCTTTGTCTTAGCATAATATTACCCAAACAACAAAAAACCATGAGGCAATAAAAGCAATGTTCAGAATAAATTTTCATACATATCCAAAACCTCCCATATACTCACCACATCCTGGTTATACTAAATTTACATGCATTTTTCATGATCTGCATAATGCCAATAAAAACAATGTGTTTATTCCAGTGTCACACTGAAAAATTGAGTTTGAAATTATAAAAGTGGATATATATTATTAGGATGAATTCTAAAGCAATTAAGGATTGTGGTGTGATCTATGGAAAGTTACAGACTCAATATTTTATTTCAGAATTCCTCCTCTATCTTGAAATGATTACAAATGGCTGTGAAGGAACTGATGATAAAACGTATTTGTGGTAACACTGCTTCCCACATGATGGATTACTGAGGCTTGGAAATTGACAGAAACTCATGAATTTGTGGTGTAAAAAGGAACAGCCATATATTTTTACACACTGAAATTGAAGTTTCAGACCTAAACTACAAGATATTCTTAACTAAGTCATCAGCCCACATGCCATGAATCCTCTGGCAGAAAAGGAGAGTAACTAACACCACTTCACAAAGACTTCAGTTAAGCAATCCACATGCAGCCTTTCTTTGGGGAGAAGACAGTTGGGCAAGTGACTCCATTGCCTTTCTAAGCTCTGCAAAAAATGTACTAGAAATTTGGTTTTCAGTTCCCAAATATTTGGTTGTGTGTGTCAAACTTTTAAAACTGCAGTATAGCAGAATTTATTTGAATTAATCTTAGAGTGTTATTACAGCAAATGACCCAATGCCAGGTCAGTGCAAATAAAAAAAAAGCTTGGCTATTCTTAACCTAGAAAACTATAAAATATGTCAAATGGATGTCTCTCAAGTGCGTGATAAAAATGCATCTTCACTGCCTCCAGCAGTATTGTATCTGACCTCAGAGCATTAGAGAAGAGAGACCATACTGAATGCTTTAATTTCCACATAAAATGCTGATCATGATAGTTCAGATGTGCCAGATGGAAGTAGTAGAGATAAATGGTGTTGATGCCTCAGGAGAAATGAGCTAGTAAAGTTATATTATGGTCAGCTGGGATTTTAAACATGTAATATAGTAAAAACTGTTATTCTCCCCCCAAATCATATACTTCATATCTCTGTGTTATATCATATATTGGGAAAAAAAATCCTGCAATCATGTGCTACTGTGAAAAGCAGATTTTCAGAGTCATAACAAAACATCCCTATACGCACTACGTATAGTATTTTTTAATGCACGTATATGTATACATAAAATAATAAACCACCTGTATAGGAAAATCCAACAATGTTATTTCTCCTTTATTACTTTCATGGGTATATGATATATATCTGTAAACAGGGATATAATAACACAGTGCTAGATTAGATAAGACTTACCTCACATTTGTAACAGGTCCTTATTTTCCCTTCCTAGAAGTAGTTAGAAATTCTGAGCTAAAGGTCATCAGATGCAACAGGACAAGCACAAGGCTGTCTTTAATTCTGAGTTTGATCTGACTAATGGTTTAACTGCAGCTAAAAGATGACTTAGAAAATTTTACTAATCCAGACATAATTTGTATCTTCTCTAAAGAGTCAACTCTATGGGATTTTCCCCTTTCAGTGCCTGAGGATTTTAGAAGGAGGTTGTAGATGTTCTGTACCTTGTAAGCAGAAGTCAAAATCTAAGGACTCAGGAGGCTGAAGGAAAGTTGCAAAACCATCCTGTCCTCTAGTTTTATTCCTAGGACTTAAATCACTTTACTAATGATGTGTCTGCATTCATTTCTTTTTACTAGATGGTCTTCCATCAGCTGTATTCTATTGGTCTTCCACCATACAAGGAAGCACCAGAGAAAAGAAAGGAAGTTAAAAACTGAGGAGCTGTTAGGAGAGGCTTTTTTCAGTTGTTCATTTTCTGACCATTATAATGGTCAGAATCTCCTTTTCCTGCAGATCACCTTTTCTTCACATCTGGAGCTACCTTTTCTTTTTCTGTGTCAAGAACCTACTAAAAAAGCAGAGGACAAATTTGTTCTTGGAGAGGAGACAGAATGTTTATAAGGGAGGTTTTAATATACAAGTCAATGAGGACCAACTGCACTTCAGTAGAAATTAGAGTGTTTTTAATGGAATGGAGAAACTACATGCGGCAAAAATATAGTGTTAATAATACCATACATACTTGCTATACAACTAAAAAAGAAAGAAAATAAGGGATGTTACGACCTGTATTGTCTGTAAATCCTTGAAGAACAGAGGTGCAACAGGAACTCTGAGTTGTCTTTCTTTGGGGAGAAGACAGTTGGGCAAGTGAATTAGTCAAACACTTTGTCTTTTGGCAACTTGGAATTTAATTTCCTTTGTGTCCTGGTTCAGCCAGGATAGGGTTAATTTTCCCCAGGAGTTGCTATTTGATCCCATGCTGACGTCATGTCCGGTACTCAAGGCACGCAGGCAGAGCAGTCCCGGCTTTGTCTCACCCGGGCTGCCTCGCTCTGTGTCTGTAGCTGTATCCTCACCGTCTGTCCCTTTATATCTCTTGTTTTGTACATTGTTACCCCTGTTGCTGTTACTGTTGTTGTGGTTGTTGCTTTTGCATCACTGTATTAAATTCTCCTTATCTCAACCCGCAGAGTTTGTATTTTGCTACCTCTCCTGTTCCTGGCCGGGGGGTGGGGGGGCAGCGGCCACGTGGTGCCCGGTCCCAGCCGGGTTTAAACCACCACACTTTGTCTAACTTTTAAAAAAAATTTTATTAATTAGAAGGCAGCCAAATTTAGAAGAAGAAATATTACAGAGATATATAAGAAATAAGACAGTGGAAAAGTCTATCACGCAAAGATTAATTTGTCCAATTTTAAAATGTATATTGCAATATTTTATAGCTGACAGGTGATCATGGGCAGATAGTCATTACAATTTATCACAGCAGGAAGCTGTTAAAATGACAATATGGGCAGATATAAAATTATATGAAAGAGAAGTTATGGAATACAATTTTGAAACTCTAGCAACTTGTCCTTTTAAAGTTTCAATCACCAAAAGAACATTATCCAAAATCTAATTATAATTTTAAAAGGCAGAGTTGAAGAAAAATAGCCTGTTGAGGGGGGCAGGCAAATTTCCATCATTACTTCCTCCTATTCATAAAAATTTACGTTTTCCTACATAGGAATTGTGTAAAAGTTTTTTACCTCACCTTTTTGTTTTGAATTTATTGACTGATATTCCAAGAAACAGAGAATGACTGTCCAATCTCAATTTATACCTTTGAAAATCTCTCTCTCTCTCCACTTCTGCAACCCTATCATTTATAAACAGAAGCCACATGTTATTTTTAAGTGGAAAAGGAATGTTATTTGGCACTGATCAACCTTGAGTGAAATTTTATAACAGTCTTATAAATTTCTCAATAGCAGGCTTTATAATGAAATTGCTTAAAGTACTCTGACTCTAGTCTGCTACCTGGCACACTAGACACTGCTGAATGGACCCTTGTTATAAACTAACAAAAGGAGCTCAAAATTTTTCTTCCCTATTTCTGCTAGCACTGCTTGTTGCTTTTACAATTTTACAATTAAAGTTCCATGAGTTTGAATATTATGGCTTTTTCTTTAGGCTTTTCTGTCACCGGAATCCATTACAAGACTAGGACCTTAAGACTATAACCTCATGGAGGTAGGACTGTATTGTATAGGGTTCAATGTCCACCACAGAGGAACTATTGATTAAACGCTCTCTATAGATGCTGTTGAAATACTAACACATGGTTAAAGCGAGGTATCTATTTTACACTTCACGATACACAGAGCGAGCAGGATTATTAAGATCTTACCGAGAGAATCTTCCAGTTGTATTTTTGTCCCTGCCTTTCAAAACTGAAAAGATCTGTCCTAAAAGGTGGGTATTCACAGAAGCCTGAAAAAGTTACTTCTGGCAGGAGCAGTTTAATAGTGGAATTTGGAAAAAAAGGAAAATGTAGAACCAATATTCTAACCTTTCATTTAGTTTATTGGCAGAATTTTAAAATTATCTTAACGATCTGCAACTTTGAAGCTAAACCATCCTTTTAGGCAGATGATACTGGGTCTCAACCAACCAATATGTAATAAGCAAATATTCTTTTTAATAATTTGTTTATACTTTGGCATCCCCCCAAAATCCATATAATCAGTACAGAGGCCCTTCCAATCTTCACTGAAACCAAAATGAGACAAACTGAGCCATGACTACTGGCCATGTTATAACAGACTTCCTTAAGTTCAAGCATGTCTTTGTCTCTATCTCTGGCTGGGAAAAGGACTAGTCTCACACTGAAGCACAGTTCTCTATTAAGAAAGCTCCAATCTAATCATAACTAGCTGAGCTTTCAAATTAGTCTCCTAGAGGAGTTTGTTGTGTATCTTGTATGCAGAAATACAAAACATAACCTTTTCATTTTTAAACCAACTTGCTCAAGAGCATACAGTTTTCAGTTAAAAAGTATTACTAACTTACGTGCACCTTAAATCAACCCTTTTTTTTTTTTACACATAGATTCGTGTTTCTTCGCATTTCCACTCAGGTGCCAAGTGGTGAGTACTGCTGAGATTCACACTAACCAGCACCTCTGACATAAGAATCACGTGAGAGACAAGACAAGGATTCGTGTGAATCCCTGTGGAAATATCCAGCCAGGTGGGAACACTCAGGTAAGTAAGGGAAGTTGGGCTGAAGATGAAAAGAGAAGGGAGTCCATCTGCGCGGATTCCAAAACACAGTCACAGCACACAAGTTCCTGTTACTTTAATATTTTCACTGAATCCTTCTAAAAGTAGAATTTAGTTCCTAGAACCCAAAATGTCATAATGATGTTTAATACTGAAGGTGAAATTTATTTGAGCACAGATCTGGAGAAACTTCTCTAGGTACCCTATTGAGAAATAGGCACCCTATTGAGAAAATAAATCAAATCTCTGCATAACTGTACACTTCATGGGGAAAAAAATCTGGTTTCTGCTAAAGCCAATGGCAAAACTTTTTTCTTTCAATGAAGAAAGTACCTCACTACTGACACAAGATAAAGTGACTTTGCAAACCCTTAAGCAAGGATTAAGTAAATTTAGAGTCCTTTATCATCTTTACACAAGTGGATTTAGTCTTTTTTCTTCCATTTCCTGGAAACCCCATGTTTCATGCACTAATAATGACAAATAGTAGGAGTATAAATATTTTTAAAATTCTTAATTGCTGAGCAAAGTTGAAATACATATTTTCTCTTTTTTTCCCTATTGTACAGGGCAAAAGAAGCTTTTAAAAATCATTTTGACTCAGTTGTTAAGCATTACTATAATAAGAATGTGTCTTTAAAAGTGAACATTTTACCACTCATATCATTTAGATACTTTAATTATAAATATATAATTAATTATATATTATATAATATTATATTATGTAATACATAATTAATTATACATAGTCTAATTATAAATATACAATGAAACTTAAAACGTCATGTGAAACAAGTAAGAGAAATTGATTTCATGTATTTTTAATATCACCACCACTGTTCTAGATCCAACAAATATAAGAACGAAAACATTTTCAACTTTATTTGTCCAATTATAATACATTACAAAAGCATAACTGCCCTTCGGAAACATCCAGTTTTGTCTACATGAAATCAAATGTTACTTATATCAATGTAGACTTGTAGGTGGTCTTGGCTTATTCATATTTTGCTATGAATGATAGGTTTTTAATTGTCTACCTAGGACTATGGTCATGCTATGCAGGCATTGAAAATCATAAATATCTAGTCCAGAGGCAGAATATACCTGGATGCATATTCATGAACTTAAATAAAATGCCTGTTAAAATTAACTTCTATTGCTTTATTAATACTATCTGCTTATATTTAAAGTACTTCTGAGAACAACATCAAACACTATTATCTGAGAAAGATGATTAGTTTTTTATGTCCAGAATGTTCATGCATGACTGTCACATCCATATGTATAAGTTCGATACATTTCCTCCTGCAATTTTCATACATTATTGAACTGAGAAAACTCAATAAAACACAGACTCCATAGTTCACTTGTCAACATCAACTATAGTTTGCACAGGCTTTTTCAGCTAATCCATCTGAATGTAGTCCTTCTTTGCATTTCTTGAGTCAGCCCACTGCATGTCAGTTTACCTGACAGGATCAAAAGGTTTAAACATGAAAAACTGTGGAGGTTTGCAGCTGAACTGCAGGCCTCAATAATATTTTTGACCTTGACGATTTGAAACCGTGCCCATGAAAATGAGAGATAAACAAGTACAAGGACGAACATGCAACCACAAGATAGGGATGTTGTTTTAACCGTGAGCAGAAGTATGCAAAAGCTATTAACCAATAGACAGTATGCTAGTAATATGCTTAGCCAATAAATGAAGTACACAATATGTAACCTTAGGGATAAAAAGGACTGTCTGCAAGAAATAAATGGCAATGCTTGGATTACATTATGTGTATGTGTTGTCCATTGATCTCCCACCGCAAAAAACATGAAATTAGTAGATGTTTGTAAATTTAGTGTCTATTGCTCACAACGCCTAATAGTCTAAATTAAATCCTACTGCATCAGTACATTCTGATCTGCTAGTGCAGCATTGTCTTTCTGTCTCTCCTCTTACTGTCTTAAATAAGGAAGGAAACCAAGGGATCGTGGAGTGCAGAACTAAGTAGGTTAACGAATAAACTCAATAGGAAATAATTCCCCCCAAAGTCTCACGTCTATTCTCTTAGAGGGCACAAAGTGGCCCCAAGCTGAATCAGCTTTTATAGTGCAGTCCTTCTGTCAGAAAGCCCGTGCAAATCTCAAAAGCCAGAATCAGACTATCAGGACTGAAACATGGAAAACACATCAAGGACTTCAGCTGCTTAAACATTTTTTTCAAAAAACGTGGTTTTGTGTCACTGAATAACTTTGCTGTTTGATTAAAGGTGACATCAATAAAAAGTACCAAGAAGCAAATTCTGAGTAACGAAAGGAATTTGTCCACATAGTCACACTAGAAAATGACAGTATTTACATATGATAATTTTTGGAGTTCAGAGAGTGCTAAAGACAATCCAGATGTGTGGTCCCACACAGTATTATACCATGATCAGCCTCTCCTTTGAAGACGTCATATATCTTGCAAAACTACACAGAAATCTGGAGAAGCAAGAAAGGAAAATGCCTGCTTACCCTTATGTCCTATGCCTTTATGTCTTATGAAAAAAATAAAGCACAAACTGCAAGCTGCTGTAAGCAACTGATAATTGCTTTATTTTTTAATAGCATGGTGTAAAAATATAATACATAGCAACATATCTTTTAATATGAAAGGGGAAAAAAAGTCTGTAGGGCTGGGTGTGGGTTTGCTTTTTTTTTTGATACCTTTACTAGTTAGCCTGTTTTCCCCTGCTGCCTTTTGTGCAAAACAGATATGCCTGCCCTGATTGCTTGGGGGTTTACTGTTTCCAGCTTAGGAAGGAGAAATGTAATTGTGAGCCCCACTGCAGGTATTTAAATGCCTGATCGAAACATTCAACAATAGATGTAATTAAGCAGGCTCTAATTTTACTTACGTGATTCAACACAAAGAGAGGAGCTCCATTACTTAAGTGTTTACGTCATTCCTTGGAGAAATGACCTTAATTTATTGTAATTTCCAGTTGGAAGATTACCAAATTGGTTTTGAACTTAAGTAGCCCTGTGAGTGCGCAGTCATTTACTGCCAGATTACATGAAGTACACTGATTGCTTCCAATTAAAAAAAACTTATTTATTAAGAAAAATAAGTTTACCTTTATTACTAAGTGAATACTACTGTTAAACTTTTCTGTTAGAAGCATCTTGCATATGGGCCGTTATCTTTCACTAAGTAGTTAATTGAAGTATCTTTATTAATGGAAATACAATCTACATAGTGTGTATATAAAGGCATTATTTTGTGTATCACAAGAACTTAGCCAAAGTTAAATATTGGTTTGGATGACTGAACTGAATTTTGCACAGGATGGCTAGGTTTATGCAACTATTGTTAATAGAAATTTTGTGAAATGTGTAATGCCAGTATGTTAACAAAAATTTTGTATAAATCATGTGACCATAATGAACACAGACCAACTGACACTCCACACCACCAGCCACTGTTTCCCTGTTCAAATTTCCGTTAAAATTTTTCAAGTTCAGTAGAACCTCCTGGTTCTCAGATAGCTATATTATAAGGACAAGCTATTAGGTACAAAGAAAAACCCCAAAGGAATTTAAAATTACAGTAAGCAGGCAACAATAGTTCAATAAAAGTGCTCTACTTCAGATTGAAACCAGTGGATAGTTTCATAAATGCAAAAATGGAAACAAGAAAAATAGTACTGGAGAATCTCAGCAACGTAGGCACGCATACTGAAAAAAAAAAGTAAATGTGCTCAGGTCAAGGACATTTTAAGGTCACAATCACTAATCTTAGGAATGCCTTATGATGCCAGATTTGAGAGTTTACAAATCAGTTAACGTCATACATAATGCCTCATAAATAAACTGAATCAGAGTGCAAAATATATTTCTATTCTCTTTATATTATCTCCTCTTCTTGTTTCTCTGGAAAGCTTAACGGATGATCACCATTCTTCTGCTGGAAGAACATTGGACTACATCTATTTGAGACCTGATGATGAACTCTTATTTTTTCATGTGCAATTTCCTGTGACAGAACTTTTGCTGTCAGCAAATACCTTCACTTTTCACTTTGTTACACTGGACTTAGGGATTTCAGACTACACCTGTTCGATCCATCTTACAGACATTGCACAGTAAACACTTTTTAGGACTGCTTAATAAAACACAATATTGGTCAGGTCCCCCATGAAGAGTTTGTAGTGGAGAGAGAGCCCCAAAACAATTAAGAATCCTGTAATGGAGAAAGGGAGGGTGGGGGGAGGTGCTGGATGCACGTGTGCACTTGTCTGCCTGTTTATAGGGAAGAAGTTTTTCTCACAGGTAATTTTAATTGGATGCCTTTTCTTTTTTTCCTTTCTTTCCTTTTCTTTATTAAAATATGGACTTGCTCATGTCTCATATATTTTCCATAATGAAAAGGGTTAGGAAATCAGAAATCCAGAGGCAACGCCTGGAAAGGAATCTTTAACATTCAGATAGGATTCCTGCTCAAATTAGAGCATTTGTCATGCTTAATATGGTGATATCATAATCTGTGCACAAAGTAACTAAATCTCATTCAGGGATGAGTGCAGTACACTCCTACTGAACTAAATGTGGTTCAAAGCCAGATTAAACTTCCCCTGTGGCCTGAATGCCTATTAGGTTTCTTGTCACTTCGCTATGTTTTTATGTAAAATACCTACAAGAAATTCATATTTGTCACAAATAATCACATCCTTATCCATCACTGGAGCAAACCAAAACCAGTACAACCCCAGGTTAAAGCAGTATGTGTTCTTTCCTTTTGTATACAAATGGAAAGATTAAATTTTCCTTTGGGATTGTTTCCTTCTTACACCGATAATGTGATTTATTTATTTTTTACCATGTTACCAGAAGTGTCTGTGTGCAAAGAGTTATTTTCTTTTCTGAAAAAATTTGCTGTCTGACTAGCATTCTTTACTTGCTTAGTAGTTTTGAAATATTACACTATTTAGTACATTTTACTAAAACTAAACACAGTCAAATAAGTTGATTATCAGCTATTAATTTAGGATCTAAAAGGTGCTGAATACTTATATGAAAACTCCAGGATTTCCAGTGCTCACTCTCCATCTGTAAACTTTACCTTCCCTCCTCAGTATTGAAACCATGACTTTTTTCACCATTCAGAATATGAAATATATATGAAGTATTACCAATAACGGGACTCAAAGTAAAATTCTGAGTGAGCTGGAGTTGTGCCTGCTTGGGTGCCATCAATTTGCATGCCTTAAAAACACTGAAAAGATATGTGACAGTAAAGTCTGGAACAAAAGCAGACATGGGTTAGGAAGTATCACAGAAGGAAGCTTAAACTCTATGCTACTCATTATGAGTTTGCAGAGCACAGAGCCTGGTCATCTAGGACTAAAAGCCTACTTAAAGGACTGAAAATAATTTTCATCTCCCTCGACAGATACTGAACTGATCAGACTCTGGAGTTCCTTTTTCTCAAGAGCTGCATGATCTTGGATTCTCCTCCAGGTGCTTCCATGAGACCACACATGTCACTCACTGCATTTTCTGGAGAAAAGGGTTGTCTGACTACCAGAAGCATTTTCTGACACTATGTTATAGACATTGATTTCCTGGTCCAAAGTAACAGAAGAAAAGCAGAAGCTCTAGTTCATCAAAACCAACTCCTTTGCCATCCTGTAGATGACACCCACTTCAACCTTTGGCAGCTGATAACCAACCATTGGTTTTCATGTAAAGCTAGCTAAATCTGTCTGACTGCCTAGATGCCAGTCTGCTAAATAGCATCCTCTAAGAAAGTAAAATAACTAATAACAACTACTTAAACTTTATGGAACAAATCTTTCACAAAACCAGGTGTTTAGCACAAAGGATTTTTAGGAACACCTGTCTGCCAAAATCTGCTCTCTTGAGGAAGGTAATATAAGATAACTATCTGTGTCTATGTGCTGATTGTGTCTATTGGTGATATTTTAAACAAGAGTTTATGTACACAACGGAGAGCATGGAAGTGTTACTGTGAAATTGATAACAGTAAAACTTTCAGTAAAACTACAGGCATAACAGTGAACCATTTGTATTTCTGTAGCTGGTAGTTCAAATGGTCCTGTCTTTATTTCACAGTCTAAACCACCTGGTTTAACTCCTTTCTGTGTTAATTTCTGGATTCAAATCAGCAATTGAAAGATCACTTTTATCAATACATGGCCAACAGCCTAAACACAATGCTGTGGCATTGTTGATGTTCATAGTATGTGTAGTTTCCTAGGATCCTGTCTGAACTGGGGAGAGAGGAGGGTACGTGAAATGTGCAAGAGGATCTCAAAAGAGTTGCATATCAGGCACATCATATCCTCAGGCATCTTAGCACACAAGGCTCAGTATGTAGGCATCATCATCCTTTATAGCTCAAACTTTAATGCTAGGCATTGTGAGATAATCCAGTCTTACCTGAAAGGAAATGAAAAAAAAAAAAAAAAAAATTTCACTCAGGACTACCTGAATACTTCAAATAAAAGAGCATTTGAGACAACTAGATAGCGAGCAAAGAGAAAGGCAGTCTTTCTGAAGATTTTCTTCCCACAGAGGGGAAAAAAAAATTGAAAGAGAAACTTGTGTGTGCATCATGTACAGAGCTGAGGAGTAAGAAGCCAGACACTGTCTTGAAGATTTTTCTGAGACACTCTGGGGAAAGCTACAAGTCCTGCAGAAAAAAAAGGCTTATATTTTACTGAAAAAACCCCACACCCCAAAAACCCAAAGCAAAAAATAATCTCCAACCTCTCCAGCACCTGAAGTTTAACAGGACAGTAGAAACACTGTAGGACTCCTGAAATATTGAAGGAAGTTTTTACTTAGAAAACAAGTGAAATAGGAGCCTTGCTGAAAACTTGAGGGAAATATTCTAGGACTAAGACTAGACGAGAAATAAATTGTCCAAAAGAAACGAATCTAGGGAAGAAATGCATTAGAATGTATATCTAAGCTGTGGTATATCAACCAGGAAATGATATCAGCCAAACGTACAAATGTAACCACTGCCAGAAGATGTAGCCTGTGATGACCTCCTCATGTTCTTTCCAAGTCAGCTGTGCGTGCAAAAATGTACAGTCTCAATACTCATCCTAAGGCATCCTCTGACCTGTTACTATTAGCCACCTAAGTAGAGACCATTTGTATTCACAACTTGAATTCTGCCAGAAAGGATAGTGACAATCTAGCCTAAAATATTCCTCGCCTGTACTGAAATAATTTGATGAATGTTTGCAAATGCTTCAAGCACTGTTTTATAGTAAGATTAAATGCCTCTTATTTGGATGCTTACTCTTTTTTGAAGTCATATATGCTCACACTTAACAAAATTATTCCTGTCAAGTCCAAGAACTCCATTTGGAGTTGTTTGATCTCATCAGTACTTCCTAAGCAAGCTATGTTTCTTTGTATTTTCACATACTCCAAAAACTCATTTTCAAAATTACTTCCTTATACATAACTATTCATTAGGATTTCTGAATCACTTAGAGTAATCGATGTCTTAGGAATACAAATATTTGCCTATTAGGGAGGCATTTATTAGCACTCTATGCAGTAGTAAACAATTACAAAATTCACCACAATGTATACCATAAAGGACCCAGAATACTCTCTCTAAGTGGTGCTGCCTCAGGGATTTAAAATTGTGGTGTCTCTGAAACCCACAAAATCACTCCTAATCAGTGGTTCTGGGCTCTGACATAGTCAAATGCAAATGGAAATACCCCTTAGAAAGAAAGAAAAGCACAAGACAGAAAAGACAAAAATATGTTATGGATAAAACATAACAAAGAGGAAAACATAATTATTTTGTTTCAGAAGGTTCTCATCTGTTCCAGAGTAAGCAGATGGATGGAAAATAAAAATGAAACAAAAAGGCTCAGGAATGACTGTTGTTGCTGTGCTTAGAGACCATTTCTCATGCCTCATCTATAGAGAGAACTGTCTCCCTCACTCATGCTCAAACAAGAGATCAGAGCTAAGGCCGTAACCCTTGGACACTTGGCCATGCCCTGTTTAATGCTTGGAAATCTCCTAGAGATCTAGCTTAGAGCAGTGCTACTCTGTCTTTTTTTTGAGCATTGGGCTGGAGTTAGATCAGTGCTCTGGAAACTCTGCCAAGAAGTCTCTGGAGTGAAAACTCTGACTCATAAAGAACTATTGTTGTTCTTGAACCACTACTTTCATCAATATTCATTTCACCATGACAGACAGCACATCTTTACTATTGAGGAGACTTCAGGGTTGAATCATACTTAGAAGTTTGGGATTAGCAGCAATTATCACAGAAATACCTAGAATCTCACAAGAAACACAAAATTTGAATCCACAATTCAACTATTTTAAAAACGTTGGAGTATTTAAAATCAACATCTCAGTTTACTGTCATTTCTATTTTAGCCACCAATTTGCATAAATATATATAATAAAGATGAACACAACCGTAATTAAAATTAGATTTAAAAACTCTAAGTTGTTTTGATAATTCTAATGGCCAGGGTCTGTGGATGTTGTTGAAAATGGAAAAAAACCCAATAACAGAAAAATGTGGACCTACAATAGTGTGGGAACCTTTCTAAAAGTTGTTAGATGCACACAAAATGATTGATCCTTTCTCAAAGGTGTCCTTGAGTACTGAATGTAGCAAATGGGAAAAGCAGATACATTGTGCCATCTGAATGCATTGCACACAGTGCTGAAGTGATAAGAGCACCCTTGGATTGCAGCAAATTACAATATCATACTAAAGCAAACCCGGATCTAAAAAGAAAAGCTAAAGGTACATACCTTTTAGGAACTTCTAAACATTTCATTAATCTTACTGTATTTTCTCCATTAACCTGGATGTATACTACTTGACACGCAACCTTGGATGTAATTCTAAATTTCTTCTTCATTTAAAGTTAGTATTTTCCATAAACTATACATCAAAAGTCTCCAAGGATGGACACCTAGAGCAGAATGCGTGAATATTTGTTACAATAGTTTGTTGTCCTGATTAATTTTGATCATGTAAGAAGTTAATTTCCGTTTGGTGCCAGAGGTGTAAATACTCCAAATAACCTGGAAGGTCTCCAGCCTGTTACAGAACTAGAGTAGAGCAGAAATATTACGAGGCCAAGATATAACTTTCTAGAAGGAAACATATCTAAAAACTGCTGAAGCACATGGCGCTAAAAGGAATGAAAAGTGTGTGCAGTTTCCTGCATTTCAAATCCTATCATTTTATGAAATATTGTATAGGAATCTTCAATGTCCTGTAGTACTATTAGCAGGATTTTCTAATTATCAGTAGACCTTAAATCTATCTTTGGACAGGGTAAACATTCATTTCCTATGAACAAATTTACATGTAATTAGTTTATTGCATGTGTTCAGTTTATTTTTCTGTATAATTAAACCTGTACTTATTTTTTTCCATATCAGCACATTTCAGTGTTAAGCTACTATTTATAATGAGTCTGAATTATGACTTGACTTGGGTCCTTCCACGTATAAGTACACTCCATATTAAAAAATAATATTGTGGTCATTTCAATTTTTGTTACAATTTCTGGCAAAACTTCAAAATAACAATTTATAAAACACTAAATGAATTACCTGTTTTGGTCTTAGGTAAATGATACAGTTAAGTACACTAAGCGTCCATTTGCTCACAAAAAATCCATTACATCATTCATCACTATTAGAAATACCTCTTCCAGAGAAAAATCCTGCCGTTACTTGAAGCCAGTGGTAAATTTCAGTGTGTGCAGAATTAGCAGTTTCTGAGAGGCAGTTCTCCATCTGCTCCACAAAAGTGATGAGAAGGCTTAGCATTTTGCATTGACAGTGTGAGTTTTTCCAATTCACCTTCTACAAAATATTTCCATTCTAATTCAGAAGTTGTCGATAGTTGATGCTGTGTTGCCAATGTTTCTGTATATTTTGGGTTTTTGTCTTGTTTGGTTTTTTTTAAGACAGCATAGCAAGCATGTTAAAAGGGATGAACAGGAATTCTGTGGTGTGGTCAAGTAGAAAAGAGAGATAAAAGGCTGAAATATACTGAGCCAGGTCTCAGAATGTGAAGTTCCTACACTTTCCACTATTTTTGCAACAGTATGCAAAAATACTTACTGGGTGTTTTCCTGGCTCAACTGAAGTCAGTGAAAGTTTTGCCCTTAAATATACTGGAATCAGAATCCTTATTCATCACACTACTATTTCAGACCTCACACTTAGCACAAAGTAGGCATTTAAAATACAAGAATCTGGTGACTTCGTGAACGCTAGACAATTGTGAGCTGTATTTCTGCTCTGGATTCTGTAGTTTCAGTTTCAACTGCATCAACTTCCTGTGCGTGAAGATGCTTCAGTTGCCTCTGTTTACTCTGTATGTGACAAATGCCAAGGCTCCTCAAACTTCATCTAAAATATGAATTCAATAGCTCTTACAGTTCCTTAATTTTCTCAGAAGTATAATGATTAATATTAGACATAAATTATAGTGAGCTGCTATCTAAGAATATATTTTATATTTACTTGAATTTATTTTCTTGCTCATACCAAATACAAGATAACCACCACTTATTCTTAATGCCACATTCACAAAGCCTCCTTGCATACTGCCAGTGAAATCTGTGGTACAGCAGTGATCACTTCCTTTTGTCATTCTGAAACACTATTTTAATGCTGAAAGCGGATAATTTGAATTTATAAAAGGTAAAATCTCTGAGGTTTGAATAGGCTTAGAACTGCTCTTCCCAGATGTCTTCTTTACTGGGTTAGAAAGAGGGTTTTTGTGATTCTGAATCATGAATTACAGTCTTGTTTAAAGTAGACTTACTATTTTGGAGGAGTACAATAACACTCTGATTGACATGTTAATAGATGGTTTTACACGTTGGCTCTGTTGTCCACTGTTTAAGATAAGGCAACCCACACTGAGATTTTTTTTTTTTGTTCTCAGTAGATTATAAACCCAGAGTGAATGTGAACGCTAAAAGGAAACAGCTTGTACTATTTAGGTTTGAAATGTAGAAGCAAACACAAGAATTTACATTTTAGCAAACCTTTGCTAGAATTATTTTTATCAGCACTGAAGGTATTCTGAAAAGCAAGAAGTTTGGTACTGAATATCTAACATTAATATAATGAAACCTTATTTAAGTAATTTTCTAATAAACTAAAAAAAAATCAACAGAAAACTGTATGCTTAATCTTATTGCCATTTAGAGCTTGAATTCCTGTCCTGATGTGACAGGAGTAGGCAGATACATTCAGAAGCACAGGTAAAATGAAGTTTCTTTGCCTTGCCTGAGTAATTCATGGTGGCTGCCATAATCCAATGGACAGGTAACTATCCAATTCTTTTCAGGAGGAAGACCTTTGAAGCTTATTAAGATGGTTCATTCCTCTGTATGCTGATGCACCAAGAAGAGAACTTGCTAGGTGCAGATTTACTATGGAAGATGAAGGCAAAGACAGCTGCAGCCTCCTGGGGAGTTCTATCTAGTATGGAGCATCTCTCCACTTGTGTGGTGTGATTTTAATGTCTCAGCCTTCCTGCCTCTGCCTCCCCCTGCTCCAAATTCTACTCAGTATATAACCTTTGAAATTTCCTGGTTTTCCTTTCCGTGGCCAAGGTGTCCCCAGCTGCAACAGACAAGTAGTATTTTCCTCTGCTTAGACCAAACTGTACTTTGATATTTAAAGAAAGAAAGGATAGATAATCTCTAATAAACATGGAAGAAAACTGTGCCTTTGTATTGCATGGCTATCAAGCCACTCACAAACAATAGAAAAGAAGTATTGGTCAAAGATACATGTGTCTAAGGTTTATCTGAAAATGATAACTCTGGCCAACTTGCTGTCAGGTTTTCAAAAGAGGTATCAAAACTTCTTTAACTAATCAATTATTGCAATTTATTTTAGATTAGATAGGAGATTTTTACCTGATATGAGAGTCCTCAGGTTTATATTTTACAGGGACAAGAAGGGTGATAGATATATATATATATATATACACACACACACTATTTCTTTATTAGTTTTTAAATTACCTACTAGATTTGCCAAAGGGTTTCACTGTCACTAACACTGACACTAATTTCACTAAATATTCTTCCAGTGCAAAGCTACACTATAACCAACTTATTTGCAATAACTCACTGATCTATATTACAGCTGTCAGGTGCTGCTGAAATTATAGCAACAAAGATTTTGCCAGAACTACCCAGATCTGATATTTTAACTCCAAAACTTCAAGCCTACCATGACATAAATTTTTAATCCCTCATAAAGAATTTTGACTATTAGTCTTATCCCACTATAGATGATGGATTCAAATCCCCTGCTAAATTGTTCCAGGTTGTTTGGCCTTCAGCCAGAAATGACAACAGCCCTTTGATTTGCACATCCCTTTACCTGTCTGCCACAAAAGACACAATTTTGCAAGCGCTCAAAGTCAAATTTCTTCTGCATCCAAGCAGTCATAAGAAGACAGAGGATATCATCACTACATCAGTGAGCAGCTGAAGCTAACACACAGTGCCTTGTGTTTGTCTCATGAAATATCACATAGTTAATGTGACATAACTTTTTTGTTATATAGCCATGCTATAAATCAGTTGGAGTTTGAGTCAGATGAGCAAGGTGGAAAATGAGTACCCTGGGGCTCAGACTTAGGGAGAATAATTTGCATCACATTTTCTTAAAATTTCTGATACTCTAGGCATCCTAGAAGGAAGAGTTGTATTGCTAAACAAACCAGACACTTGGATAGCATATCATATGATTTGAGACAAGAGAATTTACTATTCGAATTGATTCCCATTCCTTTTCTGTATATATTCTTATTCCCTCAAAAAACCTCAACCAACCAACCAATCAACCCAAAAAACCCCCAGCCCTAAAGCTTACAATCACAGGAAATTGGAAAAGAAGAGACAGCAACTGTTTGGCTGGTTAAGATCAAATTTAAGGGTCTCCAAGGTTCCCTGTTGCAGATACACACTGTCAGACAATTGCTGCCATTAGGAACCATGACAAGGTAAGGAATAACTGGATTAGCAAGAAAGGGGGAAATACAAAGTATTTACAGAAGTACTGTGTCTCAGAATTGCATTCTTACATACTACTGAAGTTACCCCGCAATACTTGTTGCCAATCAGCAACCACACCTCATTAAAGTGCAGCGCAGGCCTAACATTCATTATTTGGGCTCTGACTGATCTGTTTTTTGCACAAAATGAATCTTTGCAAAACCCTCAAAACTTGTTACAGTGAGCTATTGCAAGAGTTACCACCATACTCCCAAAACAGAATTTTTCTGTAAGTGAAATATTTGCTGTATGTTTTAAGAGTTTGTGTTTTAATTATGAATGTTAAGACGTGCTGATGTAAACCTTATTGCATGTATAAGCTTTGACAGAATGATAGGAGTAAAAAGATTTGCAAAATACCAGTAAGACTGAGTGATTCAGGCAAACACATTATTCTTGTATTTTCCCCTGCTATGCTGAACCTCAATTTTTGACATATTAAATGACATTAATTTGTTTGGATATGCCCTGGTTGATGAGGAGGGGGTTAGGGACCAATTAAACAATCTGGATGTACATAAATCCATGGATCCCGATGGGATGCACCTGCGAGTGCTAAGGGAGATGGCAAAGTCACTGCTAGACCATTCTCCATCATCTTTGGTAAGTTGTGGGGAACAGGAGAGGTGCCTGGGGACTGCAGGAAAGCAAATGTCACTCCAATCTTCTGTTTTGGCTATAACATTGTATTAATGTACTACTAAATAATAATAACAATAATAAAATTCCCTGTGTGTGTTCCAGTCTCATTTAAGTCCTGTCTCAAAGTGTAAGGGATAATTCCTAGTCTGAATATTTTATTGCACTTGTTAATTTAAACCACAAGATTTATGTCAAAAATAACCATTACTAATTAAGCCTTGAAAGTGATTTCTGCAGAAGGTGCGTTTACCTGCTGTAATGTTTTGGATATTTATTTTCCGTTCCTCTGGGCTATCAGTTTACATAAACAAGTTGCATTTTTTTTTTCCTTGGCTGGGTGCCCGGT